>KN805393.1:0-65894 GCA_000818945.1 Schizochytrium sp. CCTCC M209059 | reverse complement strand
GTGGTGTCACGGTGTTGGTTGCTGTTGCTCGCATCGTTGGCGGCGCGGCGCACAAAAGAGAGAGAGAGAGGAAGAGGGCGGGGCTCGCTCGCTCGCTCGCGCCCCGATCCGACCGCGGCAGCGCGGACGAGTTGCCGGAACGCGGCGCGGGAGGCCCCGGGAGCGAAGCAGAGCAGCGCCGGGCAGAGTCGAGAGGAGCACGGGGCTCGGACCACCCATCGGAGATGAGAGCGGATATCCTTGATAGTTGCGTATATCCTGGTATTTAGGCAAAAGGCCAGGCCGTCTCTGTAAGAAGGGGCGTGCGCACGCGTGCGATGGCTGTTGCAGAACTAGTATGGCAGATTTGAAACTAGTTGCGCGACTGTGCTGCGCGCGCATACCGCGCCGCGGAGAGGCGGCTTGGCATGCGCGGCTGCAAATCGCCATCCGAGCCGCAGATCTTGGGCGCGAGCGTGGGCGCGGCGTCGGCGCGGCGCGCGTGAATTTCGGGCAAATCCACCACCGACCGCGGGGACGCCTTGCGCTGCGCGGGAAGCGAGGATTAATTTTAGAGCGAGCGGCTCCGTACGAGCACGAGTGCGTGTGTGGAGTGAGTGAGTGAGTGAGTGAGTACGCAGAGCCGAAAAAGGCTCTGTGCAGTGGCGGGCGGACGCTCGCGGCGGACGTCGTCGCGGAGAGGCAAGGGATCATCTAAAGCCAGATCGCCGAAAAAAAAAGTCTTGACGTGGAAGAGAATTCGAACGGAATACACCGCCAAATTTTTTCAAGACATCTACGCGCTCACCCGCCCATTTGAAAAAAAAGGAGGGGCGGGAGAAGAAGAAGAAGAAGAACAACAACAACAACAACAACAACAACAACAACAAAGCAACCACCACGTTACCCACTCGGGTAACGTGAGATTGAAAAGATGATGAGCGGAATCGTAGGTGCGCTACCGGCAGACCCGCCATTGTCAAAGACGAAAACCGACGCCGGAAACACATCATGCACAAAGAAGCGGTCTCGACTGGAAAGCAGACTTGAGTTCTACACAAAACTTGCCAAGGTGCACCCAGATCTCTTTCGACCAGGGCCCGGTTGCGCAGGCATTGGTTGGGCCGCAGGGAAAACGAAATGGCCTGCGGTAGGCTCCAAAGCCCTTGATCTCCATCAGCTCTTTCAAGAGGTCCTGCGCCACGGAGGGTCCAATAACGTCATAAAAAACAAACTCTGGAAGGCTTGCGGAGACGGTCTCTACCTGCCCCCCTCGTGTACATCCATGTCTGCCAAGCTGCGGAAGAACTATCACAAGTTTCTGCAAGAACTCGAAGACGCTCTCCGCAGCGAGGTCACCGAAGCGGGCGCGCAAGAGCCCGATCCTCAAACCGAAGTTTCCGAACCGGCAATCGCTGCTCTCGCAGGCGTCAAGCCTGAACCCGTGCAGACGCACGCGCTCTCGCAACGTCCCCATCGACGAAGTCAGTCCGAGTCTCCAGCCTCGTCGTTCATCGACTTTGGCGACTTCATCGACGACATCTCGGAACAGGAGGCCGGGGCCATCGCCATGCACTACAATGCGCGCGCCATGATGCCGCAAGAGCTCTTGGCATTTCCAGAGTATGGCTACGAGTGTTCGCCCGACGTTCGCTGCGTTTTCCTCGATATTCGAAACCACATTCTCTTCAAGTGGGTATCAAATGTGCGCAGAGAGCTTTTGCTCGATCAAGACATTCTTGTTCCCCTCATGTCTCGTTTTGGGGAGCTACCCGAATGTCGCCCTTGGCTTGACGTCGAACTCATCGCGCGCATCTTTACCTTTTTGGAGACCTGCGGTTCCATAAATTGTGGTGCATTTACTCGCGCCGTGGACACACCGCCGCGCCAAAGTGCGGCGGGGCACTCTGCCCAGGGCACGAAGCGCATCGTCGTCATTGGCGCTGGATTTGCGGGTCTCGCTGCCGCCACACAACTAAAATACTTTGGCCACCAAGTCACCGTGCTCGAGGGCCGAGGTCGCGTCGGAGGTCGCGCGTTCACAGACAAGAGCTTTGACGGAGCACCCGTGGATCTCGGCGCCATGCTCATCACCGGGGGCGTAGCCCACCCTGCTCGCTTGCTCTGCGATCAGCTTGGAGATCCCATGCATGTCGTAAACCCCACCTGTCCACTGTACTGGAGCGACGGCCGCAAGCGCTCACGCGTCACGGACGAAATGGATCGCGCCGTCGAATCATCCTTTTTGGCCGCCACCGAGCGCGCTGTTGATGACAAGCTATTGCTCCTGGCCAACACCGAGTTCCCCGGTCGCGTCGATGTCGAGGCGCTGCGCAAGCGCAAGGAACAGGAACTTGCATCCGCCATGCAAGGCGCAAACCCCGGTGTCGCCGCAGCATCGGCCGCTACGGACGGTGCTTCAGAAGAGGCTACGCTCATGCGCAACCTGCTCAACGTCAACTTGAAATCCGAATTGGCGTCCTTGCCCCAGGTACAGCCACGCCGTGCGTTGCGACCTCTCGCCCCAGCTGCGGTGGACGAATTTGGAGCCTCCCCGCAACTCGGCTCGGCGATCGCACCCAGCATCATTGCCGCGTCCATGCGTACCTCACCTCCCAACGTGCTCGCAGACCGGGCTCGCGAGGCAGTGGCGACGGCAAAGAAATGCGTGCGTCTGGCCGCTGCCGATGCAGAGCGTGTCCAAGAAGGTTTGGACCGCTTCGAAGGTTCCGGCCGCATTGACGAGGGCTTTCGTCTCGCTCAAGAGGCCATCACACGCGGCGTCAAGGCGACGGCGCAGAGCCTGAGCGTTGTTGATGACATTCGACGCATGAACAAATCGCTCGCGCCCCCCTCGCTCATCTCAGGTCGATCTGCAAGTGAAACCGCCGAACTCAGCGAGGAAGCAGCCGATGAGGTCATGCGCAAGTACGATGTGCCCCTCCAGGTGGCGCTCGATCACTTTTTATCAATTCAACCTGCTACGGAGCCTGACCAGAAAGCTCTCTTGCAATGGCACATGGCCAATCTTGAGTACGCGTGCGCCACTTCGCTGGCCAACGTGTCGAACACACACTGGGATCAAGACGACGAGTACTCATTTCAGGGCCCTCACTATCTTTTGCCACGAGGGTTTGGCCAGTTGGCGTACGGTCTCGCCAAACCAATTCTTAACGAGATCAAATTTGGTTGCACAGCGCGAGTCATCCGGCAGACCAAAAATGAGGGTGACAAAATCGAAGGGGTCGAAATTCAGTACGAAGACGCGGAAGGAGCCATGCAGTCCGTGGATGCTGACGCGGTCCTCGTGACGGTCCCGCTCGGCATTTTGCAAAAACGTGAACTTCAATTCAGCCCGGATCTTCCCTTGTGGAAACAAGGTGCCATCGATCGTCTTGGCTACGGCAACCTGAACAAGGTTGTCGTCGAATTCCCGGAGGTGTTTTGGAGCAAAGAATTCGATGTTTGCGGACGCGTCGTGACGGCGCAAGACGAGCCAGGAACCCGTCTCGTGATCCCAGCCAAGAGCTCGCCCCTCGCAGACTACGACTACGAGGAACACCGTGGCGAGTTCTTCACGTTTTGGTCGCTCAATCGATGTCTGGTCGACAATCGTCCCATTTTGCTTTTCCTCATGGCTGGACGCGCGGCACACAATGTCGAGGAAGCCGACGACGCCGTGGTCGTGGAGAGCCTGATGCTGGTGCTTCGGAAGATGTTTGCCAACCAAGACGTGCCGGATCCCACGCGTGCAGTCGTGACCAAGTGGGCATCGGACCCTATGGCGCGCGGCGCTTACTCGTACGTGGCAGTGGGCGCCACAGGCGAGGAGTACGACCTTATTGCCGAGCCAGTCAACGAGCGCATCTTCTTCGCAGGTGAGGCGACCTCGCGAGAACACCCCGCGACAACGGGCGGCGCCATGCTTAGCGGACTTCGCGAGGCCTGCAAGCTTGCGACACGCTTTGGTCGCCAGATTCAGATCTCGCAGCAATTTCCTCAGGCGCAGCGCGCCGCTGAGCAGCTCTTGCGCTCCACGGGCAATTGGTATGGTCGCGAAGAAGTCAAGAAACTCAGACCCACAGATGTTTTTATTGAAAATGTCATGCTTAAACGCGAAGACGGTAATCCTATCGACGACGAGGACTCCGATGTTGGAGGAGATATAACAGGCGCCAAAGGGGGAGCGCTTTTGTCAGGAGCTACCGCGACGGCGCTTTCTGCCCTCTTATCTGCTTCATCTGCACCAATGGCGGTACCCCCGGCGAATGGAGGAAACACGCGTCTTGCAAGATCGCCCTCGTCTTCATCCGCAATCACGACGCCCTCGTCCTCGGGCACAGCAAATGGTGGATTTCGCGGAGACGGCTACCACGGAGCGGGCACGCCGGGTTCCAACAAGCGCGGGCGTTGGCCAGATCCAAGCAGTGCCGTTCAGGAGCAGGCCATCAAAACGGTCTCACTCAATGAGGCGGGGCGACTCCTTGAATCACGACGCAAAACTCCATTTTCCGTCTCGGTCGGCCGCAAACGACGAGGACCGCCTTCTTCAGTCGACGCAATTCCTACAATGCCTCTGCTGCGTGAGTTGCCTGCGCGCAAACGAAAACTCGGGCCGGAGGCTGAATCCAGCTCAATGGTCACCGGAGCTGCTCTACTCCTTTCGGATGAGGCTACTTCATCTGCAAATGCAACCACATCTTCCACCGCCCTTGATAAATGAGGAGGTGACAGCGTTCGGAGGGCACGCCGAACGGGTAAGGAAGAAAACAGTATTGACACACGATGCCCTTGGCAGGAATATTTTAATTTGTATGCACAGAGATCCATATCTTCATCTTCTCATTCCCTCTTGTCCTGTCCACTCTTCTTGTTCCTTTCTTCCAGTCCTCCAAGGAGAAGCTGGGCTCACAGCGGGTTCGGAAAAGGAAAAGGGATTATGAGGAGGCCGAGGCGCCCGTCGCGCCGTTCTGTGCCTCCTCTTTCTCGGCCAAGGGCGCAACGAAGACGCGAAGTTTGTCAACCTTGTCTTTGACCGCGAGAAATTGCTCATCGTGCTGGAAAGAAGGCTCCGAAGCAAGCAGCTGTGTGCAGAGCTCTTGCGCTTTCTCGAGGCACTCGTCAGCAGGACTGGCATGCTCAGCAGCCATGTGACATTGCGCGAGCAGCAGCCACACCTCGACCACAGAGTCGTTCTCGCGAATGAGACGCTCCACGAGCGGGACAGCTCGCGCAGCTTCGCCAACCTCTACAAGAATTCGTGCGGTGGCGGCGCGAAACTCGAACGGAACGAGGGTCTCGTCATCCTCTTCCTGGGCCTGATCCAGCGAGCCTGCGCCTGCATCGACCATCATGCCATTGTCGCCGTCGTCGTCATCCATGCGACCGAGGGCATTGCGAATACTTTCTAGGGCCTTCAGAGCAAGCGGCTTGGCATCCTCGGGCCGGCGCTGGCTGATGCGAAAGCTTGCCATGCATTGCAATGCCTGCGGGTGGTCTGGATACACCTCGAGTGCGCGAGTAAGATACTTATCGCAACGTGCTTCGGCATCATCTTCAAAGCAGAGATCGCTCATGAACAGTTCAGCAAGGCTGCAGTATGCACAAGCGAGCTGACGCGACGTGATCTTGGTCTCGATCTCGGCATGGTTGCCGTCTTTGGCAGCCTGGAGCTGGCTTTCCAAGAGACTAACGCCGCGCTCGTACGCCTCAAGGGCGTCTTTGTTCCCGCTGACCTGACCGACATACATGTAGAAGCTCGCATCTGCGGGCGCGCATTCAACAGCCCGCAAGAAGATGCCTTTGGCATCGGCCACGCGGCCCATATCCATGTATGCCTCTCCCAGCGTGCGTAGAAGCTCCACATGTTTGGGTTCCAGATTGAGGCCCTTTTCTAGAAACTGGACCGCGAGCTCCTCGTTCCCTGCCGCCATGAGCTGCTCCCCCTTGAGCAGAAAGTCGTCGCCGGAGACCTGGGCTCCTTGGGCGCCGCCTCCTGACGTGGGGGTCGCCATCCTCTTATTTATTTGTTTGCCTTGCCTGCAGCCCGATCGAGCCGCTTGGGTCTCGGGGCCGCGCAGACGGCTCTCTCCGAGGCCTCGAGACCGAGGGAGCTCTGCCCCGCCAGCAGCCCGCCCGCCCGGCGCTCGCCAGAGTTCCGCACAGCGCTGCGATTTTGCCACCTGCACCACTGGCTGGCTGGCTGCGAGACCCCGGCGATTCGGGAAAACAAAAGGCCGATAGATCCGTTGCGTATTTCGCCGATGAGGACCATGTCTCTCTGCTTTTTGCGGCCGGCGGCTGATCCTATCCTGTTCGACCTGACTTGGTCGTGGCCAAGTCTTTCTTGCGGTGCACGAGAGGGTTAGCAAGCTTGCGCACGTGTATCAGTCGTAAGTTGGTCGAATTCGTGGGCCGTTGGTCATACAAGAAAAAGGAGGCACGTGCGGGTCTGCGACAGCAGGGCCCCTTGCGCGATGGCGAAGAAGAAGAAGGGCGGCGGCAAGAAGGGCGGCGGCAAGGGCGGCGGCGCAGAGGTCGTGAACGCGGTCCTGGAATTTCCGCCTGAAAGAGAGAAGATGACTTTGCTATACCGTAAAGCTAGCTTCGATGTCCTTCCACCGCACGAGTCCACAGGCTTGAGCAAGCTCATCAAGTATCAACAGGATCATGTCCACCGAAGCGTCGTCCCGGGATATGCAGAGTTCCTCAAGGAGCGCAAGTTTTGGATGACAGGCGACGAAGTTCCCGATGGTGCTATTCCTAAGGCCCCGGCGCCACCCAAGGCCAAGGATGGTGGCGGGAAGAAGAAGAAAAAGTAAATCCTGTCATCTCGTGTATTTTCTCTTTGTTTATTTCGACGCTATCATTCTTTGGGCTTGCTCACTTGCTTGCTTGCTAGCATACTAGCTTACTAGCTAAATCTACTTTTCTTGATGACGAAAATTTAAGCAAGGAAGAAAGGGAAAAAACATAAGTGAAGTCTCTTATTTAGTTTGTACTCTGGAAGAGCAAGTGGACCGACAAGCAGGCAGTAGAAGTGTTCTTCATCAGTTCAGTCAAAGAAATACGATCGCCTGCACCAATTCTATGATAGTGCCTGCTCCACTTCCGCACTGTAGTGCACTGTTCCATCAGGTGACTTGTAGCATGTGTCTTTACGAGCGTAGTCGCCGGGTGTCTTGCCATCGTCGTCTTTGCGCGAATTGTCCGCACCCAATTCCAAGAGAAGCTGAACCATGGACAAGTTGCCGCGAAAAGCAGCAATATGCAGCGGCGTCAAGCCCCATGCATTGGCTGCATTGACGTCGGCCTTACCGGGGCCTGCCAAGAGTCGTGCCATCTCCTCATGGTCCTTTGATCCGAGATCAGCCGCCATATGGAGTGAAGTGGTGCCTGTCCGTGTTGCGGCGCGCGCGTTGGCACCGCCTTCTTCGACGAGCCATTTGCAAACGTCCAGGTTGGCCGCACTGGAAGCCTGAATGAGCGCGGTCTCGCCGAGCGTGCTGGCGCTGTCCACAGGAACGCCTAGAGAAAGTACAAGCTCGGCGACAGTGTCGCCAAAGAGACGTAAGACGCCGGTATGCGGATCGACGATGTGTTCAATCGAGGTCGGGTCGAGGACGTTTGCCCTCACACCAAATTTAAGTTCGGGCTTTCTGTCTGCAGTGATGTCGTAAACGTCGCCCGTCTCCAAACTCACGATAGAATGGTCCATAATATTTGAGACAAGCTCGTTGTCGTCGTCGTCGTCATCAAAGTCATCAAACCCTTCACTTTCTTTCCCAATCTTGCTCTCGAGCTGCAACAAAAGCCAGGTCTTACCGTCGATTTCCTTGCGCGGCCACGGTCTTACTGCCTCCTTGAAGTCCATATCCTTTTCCGTGCGCACATCCTCAACTTTTGCGGCCAGCAGCTCCACGCCGCCCTCGATGGCATCTTGGCTGGCCCCCACGCCGCGCTGCGCGTTGCGTCGATATACGATCGCGGGCGAACCGAGAAGATTGCTGCGCGCCGCGGCGCGGAGCCTTGCCCCCTCTGCGCTGCGTGCCGCCATCGCGACGTGGAGCGCGCCCCAAGGATTAGACTAGGTCCAGGCCTTGGAGATTGTGGAGGATAGATTGATCGTTCGTTTGCCACGACTCCGCTTTAAATTGCGTTGCGCAGTTTAAGAACAACAACAACGGTTGACGCCATTATGGGAACTTCGCGAACAAGGCTCCAGACCAAGTACGTGCTCGAACGCGCGTTGCGTCACAACCATTGCGGCCCGGCTCTGCTCCGCTTTGCTTGACTCAGCTCAGCACAATCGGCACTGCACTGCACTGCACTGCACAGGCATAGGCCCTTAGCAGGGAGCACAGTGAACGGTAACAAGAAGAAACTCAAGTTGCTCTCGACTCCGCCGAGCTTCAAAAAGAGCGATCTTCTTGGCCAACGCCAGCGACGACGCAAGACAACAAGACGACAACAAGAAGAAAGACCCATAAACAAACAAGGTAATAGGAAACGATGGGCGAGCTCATGCGCAATTTGCAAATTGAGCTCTTACGTGGGGACGACGATGCGCTGGCGCAGGCAATCGAGGCGCTCCAACAGCGCGAACTCGAGGGTATCTTGGAGCCCGAAAAACACACCTTGCGCTTTGTGAATAGGGCCATCAATGACCACACGGGCATGTCGCCATTGCATGTCGCGTGCATGAGCGGCAAGGAATCAAGCGTCCGAGCTATTTTGAAGCTGCACCCCGACTTATGTGCTCTTGATAATAAAGGACGTATGCCGCTCCATTGCGCAGCAGAAAGCAAGTCTGCTACAGCCGTTTCTGTGCTTCTTGCTGCGCTCGAAGAACGCGACTGGGCTGCACGATCTTTGGGTTATCGAGACGAGCGCGGCCTCACGCCACTGCATCTCAGTGGAGGAAGCCCTGCAGTCCTCCGCGTGCTTGCCTCATGTAAGAATGCCCATACAGACTTGTGGAAGACACCTGGTCTCCTTCGTCACCTGATCACTTCACCCGATAGCGCACAATCGCTTCGCATAGTGCTAGGCGAGTCACCTGAGAGTGCAGACCATCAAGAAATTGTGCCGGCACTGGCTGACCTCTTGAACGAGCGCGACGCTGAAAGTGGCAAGTCTCTTTTTCTCATTGCTTGCGAGCATGGATGCGCAGAAACCTGTGAGCTTCTTGTTGCGCGAGGGGCCGATCCACTTGTCTGCGACAATGACGGGCAGAACGGATTACATTGGGCATGCCTTTTGGGCCATGACGATGTGCGCGACTGGTTGCGGACCATGACATTTGCCGCGACGCTTGACGCACAGCGAGACGCTTCGGGCCGTACGCCTCAAGAATGGGTGCATGAAAACTCAATTTTCGACGCAGTTGGGCCTCCTCCGGTCCCTGCGCAGGACGTCTCGCCACGCTCGCCAAAGGCTCAAGTACGATCCTCGCAGGCCCCGGTGGCGTGGAGAGAAGATCGTGAATCTCTCGATGAAGCCATTGCCAAGGATATGGAGTCGCTGAGCAAGATGCTTGAATCATAAGTCTTTTCCATACAATGTTTGCAGCCGTTTGTTGTCTGGAACAGAATTCCTTCGCACTTGATCAGTCTGCCCGCTTTCAATTTTCTAACGTTTAGAGGTCCCAAGGATCAAAAAGCCAGACTTTGCAAGAGCCTACTTTGGTGCGTTGGCCACAGGGGAAGCCGAAGCCACTTTCGCAAGAAATTAATTTGTAGCTTGTGCAATACAAAGCCTTTGGAGTGTTGTGGCGTCATAAACTATTTGCGCGCGCGCGCGCGGTGTGCTTCAGCATATCTATTGCTCCTTGTAAAAGTCACAAACACTCGAATGGTATCTGAAATCGGGCAGGTCATTGGAATGATAAAAATCTTTTAGAGTGTTCCATGATCAAATGCCGTCAATTCGTGCAATGAATTTTTCGTAAAAGGCTTCGTGCTGGCGTCAGATCTGTTTTAACTTCTGTTGGCGATGCAAGGACTTCTTCGATGGAAGCACCTGTTTTTACTTCCGTTGGCGCTGCTGCAAGGACTTATTCGACGGGCCTTTCGGCCTCCGCACCATCCAGTCCTCGTTCCAGACACGCACACTCTTGCCCAACGGACCCTCCCGACCTACAGACTTTTGGGCGAGGTCAGCTAGAAATGAAGTTTGCCAGATTGGCCTACTTCTTCGATGCATGCTTGCAGGTTGTCGAATACCCTCTCAGCAGCACAGTTGAGCTGCCATTCAACGCGGAAGCCATCCCACGCAATCGAGTGCATTGTCCAAAAACTGAATTACGGTGCCAAGCGAGCTCGCTGCGCAATATCAGTGACGCCAGCTTAGTGGCAGCAAATTCGTCCGGAGAAGACCGAAACGCTGACTCTTGATCACCACGACGCCTCGAGCTTGCTCACCTCCAAGTCAAGATTGGAGAAACAGCTTTTTCTTTTTTTACGGAAACGCGAAACGTACTCAGAACGCGGACTTTTCTGTCTGTGGTGATAGCCAGAAGAGTTAATTTGGAAGCACAGCGTAATAAATGAAGCATTTGTAAACGGTCGAATTGTCGAGCCAATACCCTCTTTCCCCTCGACCCCTAAGAATCAAAGCAAATAAATCATGGTATACGTGGGTAAACGCTTTATCTTGCGGCAGTGCTACAACTGCTTTTGACTTGCAGAGCAGAATTGGCCTCAAGCTCTTTGGCTGCCGCTTCCTTTTCACGCCGAGATTTCCATCATCTTTAAACTGCTCTTTTACATCAGGGCAACCCCCAAACTAAACCTGATCGACGATCGTCGACGATCACTCATAAAAGCAAACCGAAGAGACTGCTGCAACTGTCGAACGCCACGATGGCGCGCTCGAGAACGGCGCGCTCGGGAAAGGCGCTGGCAGCCGTAGCGCTGCTGGCGGCCGCAGCGGCAGCAACCGTGTGCGAGGCCGGCACGACGGAGCTCCTGGTCCTTCGCGGCAGTGAGGTCCAGCTGGCAAGTGAAACGATCTTGCACGCGGCGCTGGACTCTGACGGCAAGGGGTTCCTGGACGCAAATCTGTACCTCGCCCGTTCGCGCGCGGACGGCGAGGCGCTGCACACAATACTACAAAGCCGAGGCCTCCTCGGAGACCTTGCAAGCGTAGCCTTCTTTGAAGAGGAGGAAGCCTATGAAAAGCTCTTTGGACGAGACCAAGGCCCGGTTTTTCTACAGCGTGGCGTGGAATTCGAGTATTGCAATGCCACGTACGAGGTGCGTACCGCGCAAGACGGCAAGCTGCAGGATTGGTTAAATAAGTCGCTTCAGACGAGCGCGGGTTGGGTTAACTTTCTCGACGTCACGCTCGACATGAACTGGCGCAACGGCGATCGCCTCGTTCACGTGGGCAAGCTCAAACCTGGAGAGCGTAACACGCAATGGAGACAAACCTACATTGGTCATAAATTCGCTCTTGTGCACCCGAATGGTACAACCTATGACTTCAAAATCACCACCGAGGAATTCTTTCGGATCGGGCAGTTCCCTAGTGCCATCGGCTCGCGCCAGGATCCGACCAGGGCGCAGTTAACGCGTCTCGAAAGCTCTGAAAAGCGCCGACTGGCGCAAATTAAGGTCAACTTTACGGTCGACGGCTACAAACGAATCAAGACGCCGCGCCGACTTCTTGGCGATATTCGGCGATTCTTCAATGTGAACCGCGAACGTGCCTTCCACGAAGACATGGGTGGGAGTATTCATATCAACACGTGGAAAGCGGATTCGGCATTGGTCCCGCCCTCATTCGCTACCAAGCACAAGTGGCATGCATGGTTCCAGCCAGTGCTAGAAGCATGGGCACAGACGCAACTCGAGCCAACTGACTTGTACGGCATTCGTACGTACCACCGAGGCGCCGTGCTATTGCCTCACATTGATCGCCACGCTACGCACGCTGTCTCAGCCATTATCAATGTAGAGCAGCGTGGTGTCGACAAGGATTGGGATCTGGAAATTTTCAACATCCAGGGCGACGCCATCTATTCGGACCTACAGACCGGTCAGGCCATGCTGTACGAGAGCGCACACTGCGTTCATGGACGGCCCGAACCATTTCAGGGCGAGTCTTATACAAACGTCTTTTTCCATTACCGCCCTTTAAATGACCCAGAATGGTTCAAACATGTCGTCCCTGGATCCAACGGCAAGTATGCCGGCCCAGCAGAATCAGCCGTCGCTGAAACAGACGAATACGACGCTTACGACGCTTACGACGAGGAGGGCGACGACTATGGAGAGGGGGGCGAGAATGATCTTGCCGATGATCTGGTGGGAGAGCTGCATGAGGAGCTCTAGACCCCTGGCGATGACGAGCCCACTTACTGTTATGTTAGCCCCGCGCACCCCATATTGGAAACAAGCCAAAGCCATACATGATCTTCTTCTTTTTCTAACTATTTGTTGTTGGACTAAAGCACAGGGAAATTATGAGGCACTCACTCCAAAAGCTTGGCGACTCTGTCGAGGATCTCTTGCAAGTGCGGATGCGAAGCCTCCATCTTCTTGAGCGTTTGGCGAATGGTCTCAATCTGATCCTGAGATTGATCGAGCATAATGTCTGCCTCCTCCTGCGAGACGGGGGGCTCAGCAGCCGGGGAGCGAGCAAAATCCACGTATCGCGCGACCAGAGACTGTGTCCGATTAAGCGTCTCAATATTACGCTGCTTTTGATAAAGCGCCTCATTAATGGCTCGCTTCTTGGTGGCGATGGCGTCTTCGACCTCGGCAAACTGGTTGCTCGCCTTTTCGAGTTCAAGCGTCATGTTCTCAGATTCCTGAAGACGGTCCGCAATGCCGCGCTCGTACTCGAGGCACTCTCGCGTATGCTGTTTGACCTCCTTTCGCTCAAGCTTGAGCTTGCGTGGAAGCTCGGCCTCGGTCATTTCAGCAATAGCCTCGTCACTTCCTGGACGAAGTCGACGACCCCCAGCGTGCATCGCAGCCTTTGCTGCGCCCTTTCGACGCGTTGCAATTGTTTCGCGCTTGAGAATTGCCATTTCCATCTCCTTGATCATTTTCTCCTGCTCTCGGTGCAAATTGCCTAGGCGAATCTTCATGCGGTGAATTTCTTTCTCCATGGCCTTGACCTCGGACTGACCGACAGTGGGGTCGAGCGCCTCCTGTGTTTCCTTTTCGAGCTGGATCTTCTTCTCCCAAAGCTTGATCTGACGCTCAGATTCCATGATTTCGTCAAGCAGGGACTGCTTTTCCATCTTGGTCTTCTCAATCCGTGCCTCGGCGTCCACCGACTGCGCCTCAAGTTCCTTGAGCTCACTAATGAACTCGGCTTGCATCACTTCGTTCACATTGGCAAGAGAGTCCTGCTTGTCCTTGTGTTCGGCAATAAGGCTGTTGAGCTTGTGCATGTCATTATGCATGCGACGGACCCTTCCCTCGAGATCCTGGAGTTCGGCACTCTGGGCGTGAATGCGGTTGTCAAGTCGCTTTTTCTTTTGCTGCAAAATGGTCTCGGTGCTCGTGAGTTCGTGCACCGTCGTGGTCTCTTGTTCCATCTCATTCACAACTTGAACAAATTCGGTCTGCAATTTGAGCCACGTTCTCTCCAGCTCGCGGTTCTGGGCGCTCAGGGCAGTCGTTTCCTTGGTCAGATTCTTGATGGTAGCTTCGAGCGGGCCGAGGTTCTCCGGGCCTTCCTGGTTCGCGGCCATGACTTCAAGCTTGCGATTGAGCCTGTCTTTGACGTACATTTTCTTCTCGATTTGATCATGGCGCTGGCGAATTTCTAGCTTGTATTTTTCAATCATCTTGTCCTTTTCGTCGAGATCGGCAACGAGACGGTCCACTTCCTCTTGAAGTTGGTTGCCGTGTGCCTGCGTGTTGAGTCGATCAATCTTGATGCGTGAAAGCTCATTCTCCGACACGGCCACCTCCATCTCCTTGGCGTGCACATCCTTTTGCAGCTTGGCAGCCTCGCGCGCAAGATTTTTGGCAGCCTTGCTCATGGTCGTACGATCATTCAGCAAAGCAGAGGTTTCCTCTTCGACGGCATGACGCTGGCGATCCACGACGCTTACCTTGGACTGGAGACTCTTGATGGTCTTGTTGCAGTTTGCGAGAATGCCGTGGAATTTGTGCGCTTCAGCGTCTTGCTGCTCAAGGCTCTTGTTGAGCATGCTAAATTGGTCGCTCAGCTTGAGGTACGCCTTTTCATACTTGGTGAGAGCGTCCTCTACCTGTTTGAGCGCGTGTTCCTGACGCACCTTGCGCTCGACAAGCTTTTCGCTTTCGAACTGCACCTTGGAAGCGCTTACCTTGTAGCCTTCGATCTCAGCGCGCACGGCTCGAATTTCTTCCTTTTTCTCCTGAATTGTGCGTACCATGGCCTCGTGGGCTTCATCTCGCTTTTGCAGCGCAATGAGCGTGCTGTTCCATTCTTGCATGACCTGTTTCTTTTCGAATTGGGTCGTTTGCATTTCCTTTCCGGCCTCGCGAAGTGTCGTTTCGGCGGCATCCGTTTCTTCCTTTTGCGACTGCCGCTGAGCCTCGATCATGGCGATTTCTTCTTGGAGCTGCTTCACCTTTTCGACACGCGAGTCAATGTAAAGATCCTGCTCCTGCTTTTTCTTTTCAAGCTTGCCCACGGCCTCCTCCGTTTTGTGCGTTGCTCGTCGCATGACTGCAATTTCGCCACGCGTCTCTTCGAGGTATGCCTCGACCTGGCGGACGGCAGCTTTGACGGCGTTTTCTTCTTGTTTGGCAGCCTTGACTTTTTCCTCGGCGAGCTTGACTTCGCGTGAGCATGTCTCGAGAACACGACGTCGTTCGCGAGACTCTTGCTCGGCATCAGCACGACTCCTCGAGGTGTCTGCGAATTCATTGTGCGTAGTTTCGAGCTGCACCTGAAGCGAGGCGAGCTGCTGCTGCAGCCCGTACAGCGTCACACCAAGTGTCTCCCGGCTCTGTTGTGCGCGCTTGAGATCCTCGCGAAGATCGTCAAGCGCGAGCTCTTTTTCCTTGAGCTCGCTCACTTGCTGCTTGCGCAGCATTTCTTGCACCGAGTCGAGCATTGGCGTCTGGCCAATAGCGCGGACTGCCTCCTCGGCATCCTCGCGCGTCGCAAAGGCGCCATGGCGGCCGACTTCCTCGATATCATCATCATCATCGTTGTCGCCGTCGTCGTTGTCATCGTCGCTACCATTGCGCTCGGCGTTCACACCGCCAGCGCGCTCCGCATCCTCGTTTCCATACATGGCGTCTTCGCCTTCATACTCTGGCGCGTTGGCCGACATCCTCGAAGACTCGCGATGAACCGTGCCAGCTCGCTTCCGGCCTCGTTCGCGTTTTTGCCGCCCGCGACCAAGCTCTTGCCCATGCAATCGCAAGTCAGCAGACTCCTCCTGCACGCTTGGAGCCGCCAACCCATGAGCATTGCAGCTCGCCTGCTAGCAAGGCACTCACTCCCTTGTGCACGTGATAATTGATATATCCGTTGCGCAAGACATGAGCCTTTCACTCCAAATTATCTCTCTCTTTGACAGCGAGTGAGTGAGTTTGAGTCAGTGTCTAAAGTTCAACTTTTACTGTATACAAGCCGGCTTTTCATTTACCCTATTTTTATTTGTAAGCGGCGAGCAGAAGTCAATGAAGAATAGAGCTAAAACTCTGTTGCAACGTAAGCGATGCTCTGTGCGCGCAACAGCGGCCGGCAAGAGGCGCAACGCACAAAATAACGTCACCCGCCTTCAAGGCAGGCGACTCGAAGGTGGAGCACGAGGAGGGAGCCCAGAATCACATCGCGCTGCACCTAGTGCTGCACGAGGGCGCGTGGCGCAACGCACAACGCTGAGAGAGCTTGCGCGGCGTCGCCGACCTCCTCAGCCTAGTGACAGCAAGCAAGCTAGCAAGCAACCTGCGACGCGGCGCGCGAGAAATCACCATGGAGACGGCGGGACTCGACGAGAAAACGCTGCGGCGTGAGCTGGCGACCGCGGCAGAGGCAGACAGGAGGCGCAAGGACGTAGACGAGATGAAGAAAAGATCCGTCATGACTGCCGGCTCGTACAGCGAGTTCAGAAACCTCGTGGCGTGCGCACAAGAGGGACAGCGGCCCGTCTCGCGCAAAGAGATGGACTTTATTGGGAATCCTGGCAAGCCCGAGGGATTCATGTACAGCCACCTTCGCAAGGCTGACTGGAAGTCGAAGTTCCAATCGTCGTCCACGGCGCGGCAGCTCTTGCAACGTCACCATCAGCAGCAGCAAGCCAGTCTGGGATCCCATCAAGCCTCGGGGTCCGATAACTCGAATCAGGAAAGCGAGACGGTAGAGATCCCGACGAGCCAGCAGGACTTTGACAGATTCTGGCGTCGTAAAGATTTGAGCGAGGCGCAACGCTGCAATGTCCTTCTCGAGCTTGACACCTCTAAAGTCTTTAGCGTCGGCGTGGACGACCTAGGTGGCTTGTTGCGGTGTATCCATTCTTCAATACAGTCTCGTCCCGACGCAGTCGATCGCGTCAAGCTCGCAAGCCTTCTCGATGGGCTTTCGCGTGTGCCTCGATTTAGTCTTGCGATCGACTTTCTAGGTAAAGCTGATCGCGAGATCGTTGCTACGCTGATTTCTTTCGTCGGCCGTTCCGATCTTGCGGCACAGTTCAAGGTCCCCAACAATTAACATAAGAAAATCGACAGTCACGTCGCGGGCCCTGGTATATACCAAGATATCACGCCTTGCTCGTACCTATCCGTGTATGTAATCTTCTTCTTCTTCATTTTCTTCTCTGATGACAATGAGCTAACACCAAAAATGCCGCTGCACCTCCACAAGTGGTCGGGTTTCACTGACTGTCAAAGAAGACAGACAGCGAAGCACGCGATATTTTCTTTGCCTCATCATTCAAAAGGAAAATAGATTTGTCGTTCGTTGCCTTGTATCCGCGCTTGAATGTCCATGAGCACTTCTCCCAATGAATGATTGATAGTATCAAGGAAAACCGGTCAAGTGTGTGTCGAGATCTCTGCATTTTATCATGATGATGCTTTTTGTGAAAGACAGACCCTAACTGTAAGATAGTAGAATCTACTCCACGACGCGCGCACACGCACGCTCCTTACGCCGAATCTCCCGAATCTTCCCTGTTACATTTCTTGTTATTTTAAATTCTGTCTTTTTTAACCAAGCTAGCCGTTTCAATGATCAGTGAGGGCCTCGGGCCGTCATCACTCGTCGGACTCGTCTGTGACACAGTCAAATCATTGGATCATATGAACGCAGCCGTGGCAAACAGTCTTGCGTGCACTTGTGAGCGCAGGCTACGTCTGCGCGACACAAGATGTTCTCGCAAGGTTTGCTAGACGTCCAGGACGTGGCATCCGTCTCGAACTTGATGGAAGAGAGGAACATTGGGAGAGCAGGGCAAGATGATGCGCAAGAGGGCAAGCAAACAAATGCCGAAGAGCGCAAAAAGAGCAGCGCAAGCGGCAAAAAAAGAAGAGGTACCCGCTGGAGTACGACGACTATCGACGCGGGTCTCGAGGTCGAAGACCGCGAGAGAGTTCTTCCGCCAACAATCGTAGAACGACCTCGTGCAGCAGCGAAATTCGCTAACACGCTCGAGGAATTTGCTCGCGCTGGACTGACCTCACCAACGGCGCAGCAGATCAAAAAAGAGCTTGCGGTAATAGACGACTCACGATGGAGACAGTCCATCGCAAGTAGAGTCGCCAAATCGCCTGCAGCGAGTCGAAGGGTCACACAGGGCCCGCAGCTCGTTTGTGAAAAGGTAGACTCTGCTGCTTCGCAGGCCAAATTCGCGCAGCGGGTTGCCAGTCTGCTCAAGGAACCTGCGGCGCGCGTGCGTGAGCTTGAAGCGCGGCAGGCACAACTTCGCGTGCTCATTCAGGACGTGGAACAATCGCCGGACGATGACGTACCTGCGCACGTAGTTTCTTTCATGCAAACACTGTTGTAGTAAACCCACCTTTCTTGTACGCCTTGCTTTCGTCTTCTTCCTATTTTTCATGCTGCTTCACTCCATTCACCCCGCACTTTGTGCCACAGTACTCTTTGCCGAACGCATGCGCTTGGGTCCAGCAACCGAAGTGCTGTCCTCGATTTGAAGGCCTCGATCTTGAGTCAAAAGTCACGCCAGCTACATACAAGTCGAGTCAAGAGGAAAATAGAATATGAGTCAGGCCCATTCTCGGGATTTCGGCCCTCTCTGACTGGCTGCAAGACGCGAATCGGGCAAAATTCGCAAAGGTACTTGAAATCTTTATCATCGACTTAGCCGTACGTAAAAAGCGCCTTGATGCCCGTTCCTGTCTTTGCCGATCATGTACGTGTAGCCTTTTCTGTCAAGGTAGTCGCGAACCTGATCGAAAAGCTTGTATAGTCGTTGTGTTGTGTGATGGCCCGAGCCAGTGACTACCCAAACGTAGCCAGAAGTCGCGTCCGGGTGCTCCGTGTCCACCTCGTAAAAGGGAGAGGTCGGGAGAATTTTATCCAAAACAACTTCATAAGTGTATGCAGATTGGAAATGCAAATCGAGCACGCCACGGTGCGTGTGCACACTATTTGCCTCATAAAAGCGCTGAATTGGATCTGGAATATCAAAGGTGCTCGCATTTCGCGCAGCGGCGTCGACCCAAAGTTCTTGGGGGATTCGTTTCGTGCGTACCGCCTTCGCACGACTCGATTCAGAAGCCAATCCACTTGTCGTGGTGTCCTCGGACCCGGTCTTGTGCGCGGCGCTCATCTTGAGCCTCTGAGCCATTGTCATGGTCACTTCGTCAACGGGATCTCGTGGGGGCAAACTGGGCATCTGAATAGCTTCAGCTGGCGTTGGCATGTCCTGCGCAGCCCAAGGGTTAGCAGGCGTCGAGGCCGGTGATGCAGAGGAAAGAAGGGGTGAGGCCGACGCAAGCAATGAAGACGATGACTGCGCCGACGCGCTTGCCTGGAGGTCGCTTGCCGGGGGACGGCCCCATGGCTGAGAACTGGCAGCAAAGTAGTCTTTACCCGAGCTGGTCCATGGCGATCCATCAGGCTCAAATTCAGCGTTGGAGCCTGAGGACGACGAACCCCAAGGATTCGCCTCGGTTGATGCCTGCACAAACGAGCCCACGGGTTGTGATCCAGCACTTTCGTGCTGAAAATACCCTTGACCATGCTCCACCCCGTGGGCGTACGGCTGCTGCGACTGTTCGGTCTTGTCAAAGGGCTGCTGATGGTCTTGTTGAATTTGATACTGATATTTATTGTCGTAATCCTGGTACTGTTGGTACTGTTGATATTGCTGGTGCTGCTGATACTGATGTTGCTGTTGGTGCTGATGTTGCAAGGCATCCATCTGACGCTGGTGAGCCTGCAAGGCAGCTTCGTATGCTTGCTTTTGTCGGTCTTGGCTTGCAAGACGTGCGGCCAGATCGGCGTCTGAGGGCGAAGATGCGGTGTTGAGACGCTTGGCATCGCCAGGATGCTTGTAGAGACAACCCTCGGTCCGGCAATGCGCGCCAAATCGGCACGGTTTGGCCGAGAACTTGGCAAGAAGCGTAGCCTTCTCCTCGGGAGACACATGTTTGTTGCGGCATTTGTTGCCAAAGAGACAGTTACCAGTGAGAAAAGGCATACAAACGACATCTTCGTTTACAACGTGTTTCGTGGGGTGCCGGTAAGCACAGCCTTTGCGCTTGCACGCGAGACCGTATGTGCACATTGGCATTCGCTGCAGAAGGGATTCGTCGTTAGTGCAAAGGTTTCATTTACTGCTTTTGCTCATTCATCCTTCTTTGCGCAGCATTGACCGCTACGCTCCTCACGCGTGGTTGCCTTTACGCCAGGTCGGCCCCGATCAAGCATGTTGTTCTGCGTGCTGCAATCAATATCATTGGCTTTTGCAGTGCGCCGCGTAACGAGGACGCGCGTGCTGCGCGACACTGCGGCCGGGTTCCCTGTCTACGTACCTGCTCCCGTTTGGGGCCCATCGTTCCGCGCGCGCGTACAACGCGTTTGTATACGGGGTGACACAAGGGGTGATTGCCACGTGTGTCTGTTTGCCACTTCGCTCCTCATTCTCATTTTTTCAACAGATGACCCACTCAGAAAACGCAAGTTGCTTCGGAGGCGATGCAGTGGGCAAAAGATCATCGCAAGCTGCTTCACCATCGAGTGCATTGAGGAGAGGCGAATGCCATGATGACGATGCGACATAGCCTGTGTCTGGCGGCGCAGGGGCTAGGCTACCATGGTCAAAAAAGGAATACAAGAAGGAAGAGCCCTGCGTTGTCGATTAATATGCGACGTATATGAAAAAAAGCAAGGAAATGGTGGCGACCGACGCCTCGTGCTTGTTGCGAATGGGAAAACAACAGAGAGGGACGACTGTATCAGATGCCCGGTAGAACCACGTGGCGCGGATTTCTGTGAAGCGAGGCGAGGCCAGGCTTGAAGACTCCGAAAATTGCAGCAGCATCTCAACCTCGCTTTACGAGGCAGACCAGCCGTGTCCATTTGCTAATGAGCCAAGGATTGGAGAATGGAACAAGCTTGTCTTCTTCTTTGCAGGCCTTGAATCACATGATCAATAAATTGAATGCTCGCCGTCAGTTAAAATACGACTGTTCGCTCGTACGAGACATGAGATGTTTCGTTCAACTTCGTGCCTGAGATCTTCTACCTCTGCAATGGCATGGCATGGGTTGTTATGATAAAGCGAGGAAAGTCAAACACCAGCATCTTGCGCAGCTTTCTATCATGAGTAGATTGCGCAGCTCGAGCGATCTACACAGCTTGAGCAAATTGCACAGCGTTCCATCTTCACTCTTGATAACTTTGCTCTCGATGCACCGGTTCTGAGAGCACTTCGTAAAAGGCCTAGCACAAGTGGAAAGCCTGAGGTTCGCCGGCCGTCAATGGAGGACGGAGCGGAACGTTGAAGGCCGGCCCACTTTGTCATCTTACAAATAATTATTTTGAAAAAACTCGGTTCACGGCCAGCCAAACGCGAGCGGAAGAGAGAGCGAGAGAGGCGTTTCCGGCTCTTGATTCCCCGACCTCATTTGTTCTGACAGTGAGAGTTCTTGCAAATGGCCTGCTCTGCGTCGCTCTGCGTCGCTCTGCTTCAAGTTAGCTCTGCATAGCTCTGTTCTTCTATTCTTTGGTCTTGACATGCCGAGAGCGAGAACTTGTCGCTGCAGCTGCCGACGCGCAGACGACCGGGGCGACAGCACTGGTGGCACTGGTTGGCAGTGGCTGTGGCCATGGTGGCTGGCTGGCTACGGCTCGCCATCGCGGTCGCCCCAAAGTGAGTGGCTGCGGAAAGTATAGATAGAGTGGTCCGGCTTGTTCCCGCAGTTTGTCCGCACAACGCAACGCCTCGTTCTCTCGAGCCGCTCTCGGCCGAGAGCCGTGCGAGCAACGTGCGCGCAACACATCTCGGAACCATTGCTTGCTTGCCGTTGCTTGCTTTGCCTCGCGGCTGTGGTGTGGCTGGTTGGCTGGCTGGTATGGCTGGCTGGCGGCAGCGGCAGTTGGGCCGTGGGGGAGTTACAACCGGCCTTGTGTTTTCGTGGGGTGTGCGCTCTGTTTGGTCGCCGTGCGAGCGATCCCAGCCACCCAAATCGCAGTCCCATCACAGCTCGTCTCGTCTCGTCTCGTCTCGTCCCTTCCTCCCGTACCCGTCCCGCCAACGGTCGCAGGCAGCGGGCTACACTGCATGGCGACAGCGACTGCGATCGGGAAGACGGGTGGGTGGTCCGGCGCGGTCCGGCCCGCGTCGCTGCGGCCGCGGCATGGCGACTGACTGCACCGCGGGGGGCGCGCGCCGCTGCCGGTAATACGGGGCCTTCCCGAGACTGCCCGTCAGCCAACATAAAATGACATCTAGGCCTAGTCTAACACGTAAATGCACGGCGCGTTGAGTTCTCATGAGCCAGAAACCGCAGCAGCAGGAGCTGTAGCTTGCATCATCAAGCACGTGGCTTCGCGTTCGCCTTCATCTTCGAGTTCGACTTCGAGTTCGAGAGTTGTCGGGAGAGACTCGGAGGGAGGCTCTGCCGGGGATGGTTTCATGGTCGTGATCGTGATGGCGGTGATGTGGATGGGTGGCGTCCTTCTTCTTCTTCTTCTTCTTCTTTCGCGGAGAACCGCAACCAACCATGCCAGTGTGTGTTTTTCTGCACGAAAAAGGCGTACGAAGGCACAGATAGCTGCCACTGCTGCTGCTTCCGAGCCGTCATGTCCATTAGACAAAGGAAAAGGCCATCCGCCACAGCGTTTTCCTCAAGCGGCAACGGCAAGAGAATGAGTGCATCGTTCGTTGGCAACCAACGATTGGGCCGGCCCCAAGGGTGAATTCATGTTAGGGCCAGCAGGGGCCAGTGGGCCCGCCCGCCAGTTGGTGTGACTGTGAGGTGAGTGTGTTGTCTTACACCAGGAACTCGTTGGTTGTAATGAGGACGCGGCAGCCGCTCACGGTTGAGGGTCATCGCTTACGGTGAGGTCCCCAAGAAGTGAAAAAGTAAAGTTCCGCTCGCAAAGCAAGTCATCACATCACGCCTCGTGGCCAAGCTTCGCCGATCGATCACGCTTCGCTCGCACCGATCACGCTCCTAGAGCCGCGGGGATCGCCTCGCATCACGACCCGCACTTGTGGCGCCCGCCGTGCCGAAGCCCGCAGTCGCAGCTGCTTGCATGTTGCTGCTTCACGCTCGAGAGCGTCTGCGAGGATTTCTGAAAAGCTGTCTCACAGCAGCAGCTGGCCTCGCTGCTTCTTGCGCGGAAGTTGCCACCCTACTCTCGGGAGAGACCGCGGCTTCGGTCTCGCGCAGCAGCAGCAGCAGCAGCAGCAGCAGCAGCAGCAGCTCCAGACGCGGGTCCGCTCACGGCGCGGACGCGGGACCGCCGGGTCTGAGGAGGTTCGCTGCTTACTAGCTGCAATGGATGCCGGGACCACGCCCATCCCGCCGCTCCTCCATCCACGCATGCATCCCACCCCGTCCCGACCACCCGTGGCTTTTTCTGGCTGGCTTCACACGGGGCGCGCGCTGCCGCGCGTGGACGCGACCGCGGCGACGTGGTGCGCGGGTATGCGTGCGTGGCGGTGTGCCATGAGACTCGCCGCGGGGGCTGGCTGGCCAGCGCTCGCGCCCACCCATACAGTGAGCCCCGTGCAGTCGAGTCTCGGCGCGGGGCGCACGCCGCTGCGCGCCCGCTCCTTGCTCGCTCGCCTGCTCCGCCGCACACTTCCCTGGCCCCGCGCCTCCGCGCGAGCGCAGCAGCGCAGCAGCGCAGCAGCGCAGCGCACGCCTCGTGGCGACTTCGCTTTCGCAGCGCAGCGCAGAGCTTGCGCATCGATGGCTTGGCGCGAGATCGCATCACAGCGCAGAGCTTGCGCAATGGTGGCTCGGCGCGAGATCGCATCACAGCGCATCTTGTGGGCGAGCTGCGCCTCGCCTCGTCTTGGCCTTGCCTCGTCTTGCCTTCGCCTCGCGTGCCTCCACGTCGCCTTGCCTCGTCTTGCGCGGGCTCCTCTCCTCGCGGCGCGGCCCGTCGCATCCCAGCCCAGCCATCATGCCACGATGCCATCACAGCTCGCAGTCGCGCGCAATCGAAGCGAGCGAGCGGGCAATCAACCAACCAACCGAGCACGCGAGCACGCGAGCGAGCGCGCAGGCCAAGCCGCAAGCCGCAAGACGCGAGCGAGCGACTGCGCCAACAAGCGCGCGCGCGCGAGGCAGGCAAGCACCGGCAGGCCTTCCTTGGCCCAGCGTGGCCAGCGCGGCGCGTGCACGGTGTCCGTGGCGTTGCTTTCACTTTCTTTTTCCTTCCCTTCTGTTTTCTTTCTTTTTTCTGTCTTGCTCGCTTTGGGAGCTTCGGGCTCTTCCGTTTCCTGCGCTTCCCCTGTTCTTTTCTTTTTCGTTTTCGTTTTCTTTTCTTTTTCTTTTTCTTTTTCTTTTTCCTTTTCTTTTCTTTTGTTTTTTCTTACGCTTGCTTGCTTTTTGTTACTGTGTTCTTTCTTACGAAAGTTCTCTCGGCAGGGACCACGTCATTGGCAGAAACCAAACAGCCAACTGGGAACCCCGCGCGCGCTGGACGCGGCCTCGAAGGTATACGTACATACATACATTCATACAACAAGCACGCGCGCACTGCGCGACCGACGCCCGCGGCGCGGCGAGGCGAGGCGAGGCGAGCGCGGACAGCAAAAGCAAACGCGGAAAAGAAAGCGGAGAGAGGGAGGCTAGCTCTGCACGAGCGGCACCTGGAGATGCTCGTGCTCGTGCGCGCAGACGAGACCATCGAGAAGCTTGTGGAGATGGTGTCACTCTTCTCGTCAACGCTCGCCGGCGTGGTGAGCGTGAAGAAGGCCAAGGCCAAGCTCGCAAGCGTCGCCAAGCCCAACCGGAGGCGGCGCAGGCCCAGGACGGTCACGTGCTCGAGCGAAGAACTGCGCAGACAGGTCGCAGGCCAAGACCCCGTCAAGCTCTACGCCCCGGCTTCCGTCGCCTCCATCACCGAGGCGCTCCAAGAGTGCAAGCATGCCGCGCAGCTCCGTGTAGACGCTGGGCCCGAGCCCGTCGTCGCCTCGAGCAGCTCGCGCGTACCGCCGCGGCCCATCGCCGGCCAGGAGAATGCCTTTCTCCAGAAAATGTGGGACAACCTCTACGCCAACACGCAGAGCCCGAACAAGAGCAACCAAGAAGAAGAGGAACAAAAAGACGAGGAGTCTCTGTCCAGAAATTCCTCGGGACTCTCGACCTCGTCATCCTCCTCGTCCTCGTCAGCCTTCTCTGCCGGTTCCGCAGCGATCGAGGGGAGAAAGAGCTGTGGGGGGGCCGGGAGAAACACCACAAAAAACTCCAGCGTCCTCGCACGCGATGTGCGTGAAAAGCTCAAGTCGGGTAAAACTGCGCGGGACCTTATCGAGACCGTCCAGTCTCTCACTCTCGGCGCTTAAACGTCCTCGCTTCCCGCGCATCATCTTTGCAATATACACCTTCTATTACGGAACGTGCCACACGTGCTCCTCCGACGCGCTGCGACTTTTCTCTCCCCAATGTAGCTTGGTGACAATAGAGAGAAAAATTCGCGCGCCCTTGTGTTCATTTCTGTCATTTCTGTCGAGCCTCATCGTGAATTTTACTAGCTCATTTGCGAAACAAATCATTTGCAACACTGTGTTCATCCATGTCCTGCCTATTTCTCACTCTTGGTTCAGCTTTCAGCGACTGCGCAGCGTAATGTGCTTGGTAAGCTGCTCCGCTGCGTCTCTTCGAGCCTGCACTGCAGACCGTAATTCGCTTCGTGTACGCTTTGCGGCCTCCAAAGCAACCGTGCAAGGCTCCACCAGCCAGTCGAGGAGCAAGGTAAGCTTGATCAGGTCGAGCTTGCCAAGCATCTGCGAGAACGGCCAGGCCAAAAGCCGAGCCAATGGAGCGCGCGCGCGATCTTGCGGGCTTTCCAAGTCATCCACTGCATCGAGCTCAGCCCACAAACTCAACCGAAATGCATCAGCCTCCCGTCGAGCAAGTGCCTCCGTGCTCGTACGCTCCGTCTCCGTGTCCTGCGCGCTCAAACTAGCCCCACAACACCCAGCCCGAACAACTGCCGGAGCAGTCATGGAACCCACGTCTTCTGGCAATTCATAGCGTGTCACGGCCGAAGAGAACTCGTAAAAGTACACGTCCTCGTCTTCGTCGTAAAAGCTGACCCAAGCTTCACCCGCGGTCGCAGAGCTACCACGTGCCCCAAGCACGCGCTCGGCATCAAGAAGAAGCGACCAAAACGGGTCCAACGGATGCGCCCGCGATACAGCAAAGGTATCCTCGTTCGCGAAAAAGTGTTCATCGGTGAATTCGTCGAAGCACAGACGCCACCGTGGAGGAATCGGCGACAACGCAGCCGCCTTGGCAATCCACATCAAGTGCGCCTCGCCCGAAAGCGAGATCCCTAAATAGTTGGCCACTTCGAGCACATCCTCTGGGGCAAGCTGACGCCGGAAAGAGGCCGGGTTCGTGCCCGCGAGCCGGCGACGTTCCTGTCCTGTCCCGTGGAGCCACCACACAGGCCGCAACTCGTCCTCAGGCAAAGGTCTCGGCAACGGTAGTTCTTGCAGCTTGAGCTCATGAACCCCCTCCTCGCCTCCGTCTGGCGAACGAGTCGAGGACAGCGACGCCGCGTATCCGGCAAGACTGCCCAAGGGCAGCACGCGTGGATTTTTTTTTCGTTTTCGGTGCGCCTCGCGTTGCGAGGTCAGTACGTTGCTCACCTCATCCTCCTCGCGGTCACCGCCGAGCAGGTTTCCCGCAGGCATGACTCGATTCGATCGCCGCGCAATGGCCGAAACAGGCCTTCGTTTTGCAGTTGGATCCAATGGACCGTCTCCGAGCACGCTTTCGGGAGCAGGTTCGTCCAAAGGCTCGAGCTGCGCAGTGCGTCGGGCGATTCTGCGCAGCAAATTTAATTCCGCGCTGTCTTCGGCTTGGTCCGCACGTGAGAGCACATGAGCACTCATGGGCCGATCTCCGGCGCCAGCACCGCCACTGCGACGTGGTCCACGTCGGACACGCCCCATGCTTTTAGCGTCAAGCACACGTTGTGCCTTGTCCTGTTTGAGACGTGCATATAGTTTCCGGAAAAAGGGGTCGAGAGGGTGCTCCCATTGCGTCTTTTGACGTGGGTCATCACGCCGCCAGTAATATACGTCGCCGCGACCCGACGACGACTCATCACGAGCTTGACACCAACCCTTGGGAAGCGGTGCGTACAAACATTCCTCTGCGAGCCACAGCCAGGCCTTGTCCTGCTCGGGGTCCATACCAAGGTAGATCGCAAAGTCGAGAATATCATCTCGAGCTGGCGCTAGACGTCGTGAGATTTCGTTGTCGCGAAGAAACCATGGAGCACTCTGGTTGCTCTCCATCGCCTTGTCCGATGTCGCGGGATCCTCTTCCTCGTCAGAATCTCCCACATTAATTTCTTGCAGAGTCGTGCGAGGTTGATCGCCTGCCGCTGCCCCGTACCGCTCGACCTCGCACTCCTCGTCATCACTGTCATCATCGATGATGTACGGCTCACTTTCAATCGAGGACTCGTGCAATGGAAGCCCTTCGGAGCTTCCCCTGGTATCCAAGCGCTCACTTGCATCGATCCAGACCTGCGGGGCAGCCTCTTTGGGGACGACGTTGATACTGCTCTTTTCTTCTCCCTCTTCTTCGTCAGCATCATGTTCCGCGACATCGCTTTCGCGACCATATTCACCACTACCGTATTCAATTTTGCTCTCTTCCTCAAGAGCGGATGATGATGGCGTCGCGGGACCGCATGATGAAAGATAGTCGCAAATTGTCTCAACGAGAGCCTCATGATGGAAAGCTCGGTATGTCGAGTCCTTCGCAAAGCGTCGAGCCGTGCGAACGAGCTCATCTCGCGAAAGACCCTCGATGCCAGCACGAGCGAGAGCGGCGCGAAAAGACCGCATCGAGGAGACGCCTTTGAATGCAGATCGTAATTGCGAAGCCACCTCGTTCGTGGGCATCGACCGCAGCGGTGCAACGAGACGAGGCAAGACATCGGCGTGAAAGCGCGGGTCCTGCGCAAAGCCTGCAAAGTCACACAAAAGCACTGGGCCGCTGGGGCCCATGCAGGGCCGCATCGCAGCAAAGATCACCGCGAGATCTGCGTCCGAGATCGCTTGGCAACGCAGGCGACGTGCAAGCTTGCGCATTTCCGAGGCTCGGAGTTGCCCATTTGCTGCAGCTTGGGCATCTGTCAGATCCGCAAAAATTGCGTCAACGTTGTCAGCGGCACCCCAGGCTTGCATCTCCCGCAACAAAAACACGCGGAAGCGTTCGACGCATTCCCATGACGCAGAGCCCCACGTGGGGAGCGCCTGCTCCAGGAAAGCAGCGTAATGGACCTTTTCTGCGACGCTTGAGTTACGGTTGTCATTGGCGCGAAACCCGCTGCAGAGCATTTCGAAGTCTTCCGACGAAACACCAAGTCCGTCGCACAGGCATGTCCTAAAAAGTCGAGCGGGCAAAAGGTTTGGCTCTGCTTGATCTTGTGGCTCGAGCAGCACGGCCTCGTCAAAGAGGCCGCGCCACTTCATACCCTCGTCGATAAAGTGACGCACACGCGCGCGAACGCGGTCCATTGCGGCAATACGCAAAAGGGGACTCGAGGCTTCCCCAGAGTTTCTGCGCGAGACCGCATTCGGTTTAGGAATCATCAGCGCGTGCGTCGGGCGCTGTTCGATTGGGCTTGCTGCCTTCGGACTACCCCCCACAATATGTGCAGCACTCGCTTGAAGCGTTGGAGATTTTGGTAAATCGGGTGCGCGTCTTCGCGGAAGTGGCACTTCAACGACCAAATCGTGAAATGGGTTCGCGGCAAAGTCTTCAAGACTGCTCGAGCGAGCCCGATTGCGGCTTTGATGCTTGCGCTGAGCATCAGCCGTCGTAGCTGCGGCGGACACAAGGTCTTCGAGAGCATCGTCGTCCAAAGTGTTGTCTCCCAGAGTTTCTTCGCCGGTTTCCTCGATCGCGACCCTGTGTACGTTCGATAATGTGTTAGCGTATTCTTTTTGTGCTGCGTCTGTGTGTCTTTATCAGATGCTTCGACTTACATCATCTTGGCGCCATGCTTTGTTTTGCCTGCGAGACTAGCGCGGCCTCGCGTCGCGTTCGGTACGTTTGGGGGCGCAGGTTTTTTTCTGCGGACCTTGTTCTCGAGCTTTTCGCTCTTCATCTCCGTGTCAAGATCTTCTTCATACCCTTCGGCGTCCTCCATCATCATCATCATCATCTACTCTCCCCTTCCCTTCCCTTCCCTTCCCTTCCTCTCGCGCGACGTCTCCACAAAGCGCTTTCTCTTCGCTCTTATTTTCGATTTTGCGATTCAACTCCTCCTTCCCTCGAGTCGATTCGAGTACTTGATCTCGCTCGCGCACCGGTCTTTCCTTTCCTTCCCTTGTATTCTTTCTTCTTCAGCTCACGAGGTCATAAGAACGAACCTGCACGAGCGATGGCGGCGTCGTCCTTTTCCCCTATCGCACCCTGTCCGCAGTCTCTTGTCCTCGCGCGCTTCAGCCATGCAGACGTTGCTCCTCCCCATCCTCCGTCTCCATCTCCATCTCCAGGCAGCCCGCGCGCAAGGCGAGCTTACCTGCGCAGTCGCCTATCCGTTATTGAAATGCGTTGCGCAGACTTCGGCGCTCGATCGCCCCGTAACATGCCGCCTTAATTTTCCATCAAATCTTTCTTTCTTTCTTTCTTTCTTTCTTTCTTTCTTTCTTTCTTTCTTTCTTTCTTTCTTTCTTTCTTTCTTTCTTTCTTTCTTTCTTTCTTTCTTTCTTTCTTTCTTTCTTTCTTTCTTTCTTTCTTTCTTTCTTTCTTTCTTTCTTTCTTTCTTTCTTTCTTTCTTTCTTTCTTTCTTTCTTTCTTTCTTTCTTTCTTTCTTTCTTTCTTTCTTTCTTTCTTTCTTTCTTTCTTTCTTTCTTTCTTTCTTTCTTTCTTTCTTTCTTTCTTTCTTTCTTTCTTTCTTTCTTTCTTTCTTTCTTTCTTTCTTTCTTTCTTTCTTTCTTTCTTTCTTTCTTTCTTTCTTTCTTTCTTTCTTTCTTTCTTTCCTTCTTTCTTTCTTTCTTTCTTTCTTTCTTTCTTTCTTTCTTTCTTTCTTTCTTTCTTTCCTTTGGCTTCGTTGGGCGAGCGCCCGCGGACTTGCTTAGCGTTGCGGCCAAAGGCGAGACGGGCACGCGTGTGAGTTGGGGGACTCTGCGACCGACAGAGCTGTAGTACGTGCGTGCACGCGAAAGCGATCCAAAGAAAAAAAAGAAGAAGAAGAAGAGACAGAGACAGAGCGAGAGAGAGAAAGAAGAAGAAAAAGAATAGGCAACAGTCAAGTAAGCAAGGGAGCAAGCAAGCAAGCGAGGGAGCGCCGGTTAGTAAGAGACCTAAGGCGAGGTAGGCTAGACAGGCTCTGCGCCGATGGGGTACTTTTGCTCGCCAGTGTTCTGGCAAATTAGGTTTCTGGTCGAATCGCTTACCAAAAAGACGCAGCAGGCGTGCACGAGCGAGATCGATGACATCGTCGCGCTCTACGGCCAGGATGCAGAACTTTTCTGCCTGTCATGCCTGGTGAAGGAGATCGACCTTGGCATCGTCGGCGCGGCGCAAGGACAGCGCGGAGATCAGGTCCCGGCCGACATGCAAAGCAAACTCAGCGTCCTTGGCGAACGCGTAAGCAGCCTTTGGCGCATGCGTCAGAGCGAGTTTGCCATTTGTATGCGCCAGATTCTCGAGGGTGCTGCCGCGTTGACCAAGGAGGCCGCTGACGAGGCCGTCACGACCGGCGAGCCCCTTGCCGGACCCAAGGAGCCTCTGCGCTCCATCAATGTGCAGCAGCTTGAGATTATCTGCCGCAAGGTCCTTGGCCTCAATTCCTCGCAGCAACTCTGCGTGGGGCTGGGACTTAGCGCCAGCGCCAACAGCAAGGTGGCGGACGAGGGAGCCCGTTTCCTGGTGTCAACTCTTTTCGAGTCGCTGGACATTAGCGACCGCGACGCCGATGTTGACATCATTGCCAAGGTTCTCTGGGTGCTGCGTAACCAGCACGTCTTTCTCGCAGATACCGAGCTCAGCAATAGTTGCTTGCTCGCGCTGCAAGATCGCCTGCCTGAAACTATCAAGAAACTGGATGTCGCGCCCCTCGCTCTTTCGGACCCGCTCTGTGTCGATAGTCTCATCCCGACGTTCGAGCCAGAGGACGACGTGATCTCGCTGGCGCACATTGTCGGATGTCTCGGCATCGACGGGGTTATGGAAGATCTCGGACCCGCGTGCACGGCGTCCACGGAGACCCTCAAGAGCGTGCTCGAGCCCTTTTGCAAGGACCGCGGCACCAAGCTTGCCGACGAGGACGTTGCAGCGGTTCTCGCGATGATGGCGCGCACCCAGACTTCCTTTGTCAGCGGAACGCGCTCCATCGCCGCGCCGGAAAAGGCGCTCGACCAGCTGCAGCAGTCATTTGCGGGTCTGTCCACTTCCGAAAAACGGCGTGGGACGAGTGGAAGTGGGTCGTCTCCTGCCGCATCTGATGCCAATGGGTGGGACATTGGCATTTTGGTGCATGTTGCCAAGGAGGTGAGCGGCGGTAACATTGACGCAGACAAGGTCGTGCGTCTGCTCGGATCCTGTACCGACAATCTTTCGCCTGAAGCGCTCGACAAGACTGGTTTTGACTTGATTGTGCGGGCCTACAAACTCATGAAGGGCGGCAAGGCGCTTCCGGGCATGGCCCTCCTCGAGACAGGCGACGGAAAGGCACCCGGAACGCTGTGGGAGAATCGTGCGGCGCAAATGGCACTCCTTTTCCACGCGGCCACCGCCCCGGCCGACGCTGTCTCTTTTGCAGCCAAAGACAGTCGGCGCGAGGTGGTCTCGTCGCCGCAGGGAATTCAATCTTCGCCGAGCGGAGCATGGGAGTCGGTGGACTTTGTCGCGACCCTCGATGCCCTTGCGGGATCTGGGTACTACCAATTTGTCAAGGCGCTTTTTGAACACGCTGTCGACCGTTATCCTGAGACGCTCTTGCTTGGTCTACTCCAGATCAAGTCGCCCTTTGACGCGCTGCGCGAGGAAATATACGCCGTTCTACTTCCCAAGTTTCTTCAGAGCATTCAGCAGAGGACGCAGCCTCTGCAACCCAAGCTGGACACTGTCAAACAGGTGTGGAAGCTTAATCACTTTGTGCTCTTGCGCGCTCTTGTTGCGCTTTACGCACGCGATCCCAGCTTCCTGCCCTTTCTCGTGGAGATCGTGCGCCAGCAACCCGATGGAATGGCCAAATTCCTCGACCTCCCCATCACCACGCTCGTTTTTGATGCCATATGCTGCGCCTCGCGGTCGGATCCGCAAGAGTATGACCTGGACAAGTGGTTGACCGATCGTACCAAGACAGTTCTCTCGCAAGGCCAGCAGCAGGTACGCGCCTTTGCGCGCAATCTTCTCACGTTTGTGCAACGCAAGGCTGCGGGCCAGCAGGGCGCTGGACCGAGCGCTGACGCGCCGTTGGCTGCTCGCGAGATTGACATCATCTTTGGTCGTCTCTCTGTTCTCACCCAGGAACCCGGACTTCTCACGCCAGACTTTATCTCAGAGCTCTCCAAGACTTACGAGGCCTGCGGCGGCCGCCACAACATGCATGGCACGAACCCGGGCACTGGAGACAAGGGCAACGGAAGTGGAGGCGGCCTGTCTTCGGCTGCTGCGGCTTCAGGTGCTGCTGGCGGTGTGGAGAAACAAGCGATGGCCATTCTTCAGGCGCTGTACACTTCGAACAAATCCCCTGCGGAGACTGTGGAGGCCCTGGTCCGAATGAAGAATTCCACAAACCCAATGGAGCAGAACGTTTTCAATGCTCTTGTTCACTGCGTCTTGGACAAGTACCATGCCCTCGACGCCGAATCGGAGCGCAATGTGCAGCTCACCGGCATCATTTTCGGCGCATTCATCCAGCGTCAGCTCATTTCGAGCATGGCGTTGGGCATCGCGCTCCGCTACGTGCTCGAAGCGTTGCGCAAGCCAACGAACACGCCCCACTTTCGTTTCGGTCTTGTCGCGCTCGATCAGATCAAGTCCAAGCTGTCCGAGTGGCCCCAAACAGCTGCGCAAGTGGTCAAGATCCCGCACATGCGCGAAAGATACCCGGACCTTGTGCGAGAACTCGAGGCTGTCTTGGCCAACGCCGGTGGTGGTGTAAACGGTAGCACTTCACACAGTAACAGTATCGCCGCTGCAGCGGCTGCAGCTGCCGTGGCCTCTTCGATGCCGGCGATTGGCGGGACTTCGTCTGTCGTGCAGCAAGTGCAGAATGCCATCCGCTCACCGGTGGCTCCCGGCCCGTTTCCGCTGCGCGGATCCGAGCGCACCGAAGATCGCTACGCAGCTTTCTCTGCTCGTCTCGACGAGCTCATTGGCGGTGCAAAGAATTTGAGCGAGTCTGTGCCGCCTCCGAGCGCTGAAATCGAGGACCGCATTACTTTTATCATCAACAATCTGGCGCAACGCAATCTCGCAGACAAGGTCAAGGAGGCGAAGGAAGTGCTCAAGGCGGAGTATTTTCAGTGGGTCGCCTATTATCTGGTCGCCAAACGGGTGAGCACGCAAGGCAACTACCACACGCTGTACATGTCGTTCCTCGACCAGATTGGCGAGTCTGGTCTTATGGAGCATGTCCGCATTCGGACGTTGGCTACGGTTCGTCGACTTTTGGGAAGCAACGAAATTGTCACTTCTACCAACGAACGCTCGATTCTCAAAAACCTGGGCTCTTGGCTGGGTCGCTTGACGCTCGCCAAGAATAAGCCGCTCTTGCACCGCGAGCTTAACCTCAAGGGACTACTGATTGATGGCTACGAGCGCGGCTGGCTCATTGCGGTGGTTCCGTTTGCGGCCAAGATTCTCGATGGCACCAAGGGTTCCAAGGTTTTTGTATCGCACAACCCCTGGGTCATGGGGCTTTTGCGCACTCTTGCCGAATTGTATCAGCTGGCAGAGCTCAAGTTGAACCTCAAGTTCGAGATTGAGGTGCTTTGCAAGAACCTCTCCATTGACCTCAAGGCCATCCAACCTTCGAACATTTTGCGTTTTTGCCGGCGGCCGCAGCTCGAGTCCAATCCGGACTTCAACTTTAAGGCCTCCGAGAAGCCTGCGCCGCCCCCGAGCCCGGTTTTGCAGCAGCAGCAGCAGCAGCAGCAACAGCAGTCTGGCTCGCAAATGAACCATGGACTTCAGACTCAGCAACAGCAGCATCTTCAGGCTCAAAGTGGCAATCGGCAGCAGCCCCAGCAGCAACAGCAGGATGATTCCAAGATCAGTGCCATTCCCGAGCACACCGAGATTCCGAACTTGGGTGCGTACGTTCACATCAATCCCGGCTTGCAGCTCTTTATTCAACAGCCTAGTCTTCTCCGTCGCGTGGTGCCTGTTGCTGTGGATCGCGCAATCCGCGAGATCATCCAGCCGGTGGTGGAACGCTCCGTTACCATTGCGTGCATCACGACACGCGAAATGATCACCAAAGACTTTGCCATGGAGCCTGACGAAAAGAAGATGCGCAAGGCTGCCCATTTGATGGTTTCGAATCTTGCGGGCGCCTTGGCTTTGGTCACATGCAAAGAGCCTTTGCGTGCCTCGATGAGCAGCCATTTGCGCACACTCTTGACTCCGCGCGAGAATCAGCAGGCCGCTGTGGACGAGGTGGTGCAGCACTGTGCCATTGAAAATTTGGAGCTGGGGTGCATGCTCATTGAAAAGGCTGCGACCGAAAAGGCGATGCGAGACATTGATGAGCAAATTGAAAAGTCCCTCACCGTGCGTCGCGAATCGCGCGAACGCCACAACACGCCGTACTTTGACATGTCCGTGTTTCAAACCGGCAATCGGTATCCTGGTGCGCTGCCGGATAATCTTCGGCCTACACCGTCTTTGCAAGGCCTGGGCCCTCATCAGCTGTTGGTGTACGAGTCCTTTCAGAGAACGCCGCGCCAGCCCATGGTGCCCCCTTCTCGAGCTGCGGTGGGGGGCTCTGCAGCAGGACCCCAGGTCAAACCTGGGGCGAAGCAGCAAGGCCAGTCTGCCATGGGCCCTGGTAAGCCGCCGTTGGGCCCTGCCATTTCAAATTCGCAGGGTCTGGAAAAATGGCGCATGCACCTTATTCAGATCAATCACTTGCTGCAAGAACTCATCACTTCGTCCCCTGGTGCGCGCGGCGCCGGCGTGAGCCAGTTGCCGAGCGACCATGAGATCCTTGCACGCCTGCGCGAGATGCGCAGCATTGGTCAGCAGATCGCGCCTGCGCAGCGCGACGATGCCGTGCGTACATTTGTACAGCCCGTTTTCAAGCGTTTGTACGAGATTGGCGCCGGTGACAAGCTGGTTCTCGAAGTCCATCTTGCCATGCTTGAGCTCTTGCGAGATCTGGCGAGCGATGCCGCGTCACTGCGCAAGAGCATTACGGAGTGGGTGATTTACGCGCCAGTGGAGCACAAGCTGAATCGTCAAGTCACAATTGGCCTCATTCGGACCAAGCTCATCCACCTCGCAGACTTTGACGTTTACCTGGCCAAACTTATGGAAGTGGGTCGTCAGATGTCAGCAGTATCCTTCGCCATGGACATTGTTCGCGAATGTATCTTGAGCCGCATGGTACTCATTCCGGAGATGCTCATGACCCTGGATACACTTCAGAAGATTCTTGTCATGAGCAAACAGGGTGCGAACAGTGGTGGCGGCGGCGGCCAGCAAGTGCCGGAAGTTCCCGGGCTTGAAAGTCTGCTGGACAGTGTGCGCATGCTCGCCACGGAGCAGCAGCAACAGCAGCAGCAACAGCAGACTTCGGGCCAACAGCAAGGACAGCAGCAGCAGCAGCAACAACAACAACAACCACCGTCACCACTGCAACAGTCGCAGAGCGCAACCTCGGGCCAGTCGTTGCAGCCTGGACTCTTTTTGCGTTCGCCGGACCCGCCGCAGCTCCGGCAGCAGGTTGCGCACCTGCTGCATCGTTGGATTCAGCTTTGCGCCATGCCGGACGGCGCAGTGCACGAATCCGTGCACAGGCCGTTCATGGGTCTCCTGCAACAACAAGGTGCGCTCAAGGGAAATGAGAATGCGCTGCGCTTCTTCCGTATCACGACGGAATTGTGCGTGGAGTCCTCGCTCACACAGACCCCGTCGTCCTCGCAAGAATCTGCGGCAGGGGGCCGCGGATTCCCTTCGAAGCTCTCGTACGTGGCCATTGACGCCTTTTGCAAGCTTGTGGTCCTTCTGGTCAAGTACGCGGACCTCCGCGAGCGGACCTCGTTGCTCAGCATGGTTCTTGATGTTATTGCTGGGGTCTTGTGCCGTGAATTCGTCGTGCGGTCTCAAAACAATGTTGAGGCCTTTCTCGACCAGCGGCCTTACTTTCGGCTTTTTCTGAATCTGCAACAAGACTTGATCGAGGCATACGAGGTGGAAGGTCTCCCCGAGGAACACGAGGTCGCCCTGTTGGCGACTTTTGCCGATGTGTACATGCGCACAATTCCGCCTAGCAAACTTCCTTGCTTTTCATTTGCGTGGCTGGAGCTCATTTCGCACCGGTGCTTCATGCCCAAGCTTCTGCGGTGCCGCGATGTACGCGCGTGGGAGCTGCTTGAGGGTCTTTTGGTGGATCTTTTTGGATTCCTGCAGCCATATTTGCGCGAGGCCCAACTCACCGCAAGCGTGCGCGTCCTTTACAAGGGCACGCTTCGCGTCCTTTTGGTTCTCTTGCACGATTTCCCGGAATTTCTTTGTTCGTTCCACTTTTCTCTTTGCGACGTGATTCCGGCCACGTGCATCCAGCTGCGCAATCTGGTGCTCTCGGCGTTTCCCCGGTCGATGCAGCTTTTGGATCCCTTTACGCCTGACCTGCGTATCGAGGCGCTCCCCGAGGTCCAGAGTGCCCCGAGCATTCTGGCCAAGTACAAGCGTGCGTTGGAGGATGCCAAGCTCTTGCCCGCACTCGACGAGTACTTGGCCAAGGGGCAGCCGGCCAATTTCGTGAGTGAGCTCAAGGACAAGCTTTTGGTGCAGAATGCGACGACGCATGAAAATGAGTACAACGTTCCGCTCGTAAATGCGCTTGCGCTTCACGTGGGCATCTCGGTGACTGGCCAGCTTGCGGGGGCGCGCGCGCAGCAGCTAAATGGCGGCGAGGTGCAGCCCTTGCTTAATACTCTGCAGCAGTCGTCATCGCTCTCGGCAATCAGCCTCTATTCGCAGCTACTCAATGACCTCGATGAGGAGGGCCGGTATCATTTTGTGAATGCTTTGGCAAATCAGCTGCGTTATCCGAACAGCCACACGCACTTTTTTAGCTCCGTGCTTTTGTATCTGTTTCTTGAGGCGCGCACGGATCTCATTCGTGAACAGATCACGCGCGTCCTCTTGGAGCGTCTCATTGTTCACCGCCCGCATCCCTGGGGTTTGCTCATTACCTTTATTGAGCTCATCAAGAACCCGCGGTTTCGCTTTTGGAACTATTCGTTCACCAAGTGTGCTCCGGAGATCCATCGTCTCTTTGAGTCGGTTGCCCGTTCGTGCATGTCGGCCTCGAACTCGCAATCGGCGGCATCAAACTCTCAGGACTTGGCGTCGCGGGCTTAATTCTGTCTGATATGTCTTTGCTCTGAATCTAACTGACAGACAATCTGCATCTAGGTCTACTGGCATCAAACAAAGTAACATTTTTTTAAATATCATCTCTTAATGTCTTGGGAAGGATCATCATTTAGGGCAACGCAGAAAGCCATAGCTAGTTAGGTCGCTCGAACGGGACGAGGACGACATGAGCACAGATAGCAAAGTGTGGATGAAAAGAATGGAGGAAGCAGACATAAATTTGGGAGAATGGAAAGAAAGTAAGGCCATTCTGGTCTTATTTTTTTCCCTTTTGAAAAAAAAAAGTTGACACTACACTGCAGCAATGACTCGATCTGCGATGGAACTGATTTCCTCGTCGAACCGTTCGAATTCTTCGTCCTGGAATTCGACAGATTGCAAGGGTCGGCGTAAGAGCCACTGAATGGCGCTCATGACGTCGATACGCAAGATTCCGATTTTGTCCAAGACATTCCAGTCGGAGCGACTGAGAAGCTGGTCAACACAGATGATCGTCATGTAGCTGAGTCGCGCCCGTCCAAGCTCGTTGTTGATATTGACGGGGACGCAAGACTTCATCTCACGTTGAGCAAAAACCAAAAGTGCAAGACACTCTTTGCACTTGAAAAATTTGGGCGTGAGCAAGGGCGTGACGACATGAACCGCCTTGACGAGATCAGCGATGCCTCTGAAGTCGCCCACTTCTGGTTGCTCGCTCTCGAGCGTGAAGCGGCGGCCCAACTTGGCAGTCATGTTTTCCTCGAATTCTTGCTGAAGCGACGTTCCACTTAGGTCTCTGTGAAAGGCGGCAAAGACTCGCTTAGGACCACCTGTGCTCAGAGAAGACATGCGGAGGCGCGCGATGCGACTGACTGTAAGGGTGGTGGCAGTGGACTGCGTTGACAATCGAGAACCAGCGTCTGTCTCGGGACTTACTTGAGGCAAGGCCACTCGCGCGGATTGGGGCGCGTCATGGAGGGATTTTGCCCCTGTTTGCGCTTGCGAGCACCAGGCCCATGCCGAGCTACGGATCCTTGTGGACGGCCGCGCAGTCACGCGAGGCGGCTGCGCGACCCTACGTGACCGTTGCGCAGCCTTGCGTGGCCACAGAGCGTCCGGATTACGCTTGGTACTTTGAAACTTGAAGTCGCCGATTTTGCTTTCGATGCAGCGCTCGATTTTCCATAGTACGCCGTCATCAAAGCGGAGCTTTGCAATTACGTGCCCATCCTCGAAAAGGACGCCATTCCCATGGGGAAAGCCGTTGTCGAATTCGAGAAAAGCCACAGGCCGAGCCCCGCGAGATGCTATAATGAGTCCCTCGCCGTGCATGAGACCAGCGCGAAAGGTTCCGAGGTAGAGAAGTGTTTCTGCGTTGCTTTGCATCAGTGGCAAAACGGCAATGTCGAACCACATTTTCTCTTCATTCTCGGGATCGGGAAGATTCCATGCGTCTCTCGTAAGATACCCTGGCGTGAAGAAGCGCTTGAGGCCCTTGTGTTTCACGATATCGTCAAAGAGCTCTTTGTGGTTGTCGCGGTTGAGCGCGCGCTGGGTAATGGCGTCGGTCTCGAAGCCTTTAGTAAAGTCGGGCACCTTGGCCATCTCCGGCTGCTGCTGCTGCTGCTGCTGCATTTCGTCGTCGTTGTTGTCGTCGCCGTCTTCGTTGGCGGCGGCGGCAGCATCGCGGCTTCTCGAAGCTGCGCGCTCCCCAAGGAGCGGGCCGAGGACCCCGAGACTGCCAGACTTCCTCCTCGCGGCTTGTTTGCTGAAGCGCCAAGGCCACCACCCTGCAACCGCCTCGCCGCGGGGCTCTTCGCTGTCGTCTTGAGACGCGGACGCAGTCGCGGCTGCAGCCCCAGCCGCAGCCCCGGCCGCGGTCCGGCGCGCCCTCCACGCCCCGAACTGCGTCCCCGCGAGCGCCCCACCGGCGGCGCCCATGGATGTGAGCAGAGCGCCCGCGGCGCCGGACGGGCCCAGGTTGAAGGCGAGCGTACCGCCCACGAACAAGCCCACGACCCCGTACGGCCACCAGTGGCTCCACCACGGGTCCTCGCCGTCGCCGTCGCCGCAGGCCTCCTCGCCGCCGGCCTCCTCGCCGCCGGCCTCGGCCTCGGCCTTGCGCGCGGGCTCGGGCACGGCGCCCTCGCCGGGCGCCCTCCAGCTCGCGCGGAACGCCATGCGCAGCAGCACCACCTGCGCGTCGTGGTCCAGGAACTGCGCCTCCGTGACCTGCCGCAGCGTCTTGCGGTTCCGCGCCGCCCGCGCCATCGCGGAGGCGCGGCCCGGCCTGCCCCGCCTGGCCTCGCCCGCCCTGCCTCGCCTGCCCTGCCTCGCCTGCGTTCCGGGTCTGCCTTGCTCTGCTCTGCCCTGCTCTGCCCTGCTCTGCGCAACGCGGCCGCTGTCTCCCCGGTCTCTGAGGACTCTCTCTCTTTGCTCGCTGTCGCTGGCGGCGCCTCCTCGCAGCTACAGTTAGTTATTTACAGTCAAAGAGACCATAAATCGGTAATTATAAAGGCAATGGAGGGAGCTGCACAGGGCCGGGGGAAGGGGCGTTGTTGGCGGGCCTCTGTGCTAATTGTCGAGCCCAACTCGTATTTGGATAATAGTTGATTGTAACCATTATTAGAGTTTTTACTATATAACCTATAGGATCGACCATCTGTAATTGTTAGGACAGCTTCGAGCTGCTTTTCGAGTTCATCAACGTCGTAATCTTCTTCAAAAAGGTCATCATCATCATCACCATCATCGCTGTCAGTTTCAACACCATCTTCAATCGAGGATTCACTACGAAACTCCTCTACGACACGATCGCGTGAGACGATAATCCTCTTCACCAAGTCTCGACCGGAGGGTTGCTCGAGTTTGATGAACTCGGCATCGAGTCTCTGCTTCACATCTTGAAGAGTGGTGTCCTTCGTGTATTGCCTTGCAATGTTTCCTTTCACGTAAGCCCAAATCAGTTCGATGGGCTGAAGATCCGAGTAGTGAGGTGGCGTGAAGAGGACACGATGCCCTGCCCTCTCTGCTGCCTCGATCACTTCCGGCAGCACCTTCTCCTTGATCCAGTTCTTCAGCAGAACTTTCAGCTGCGCAACTGTGCTCGTTGCGTCGTGCGGTATCTGATAACGATAAAGCGCTGCAATAACCTCCCGTTTCTTTAGCTTCGCGACGTCGGGTGCGGTTGGCGGCAGCGTCTTGTGGTAGCTCGCATTGTCCATTATGATCAGGGACGGCTCATGAAGGTTAGGCAGGAGCTGCGTCCGCCACCACAATGCAAAATTCGTCCCGTTGAAGTTCTTGTGGTAGTCTCCTTTGCTCGCGTCAGCTGCTTGCGGACAAAACGTCCAAATAGAGCCTGGCACGAGGCCAGCTTCACGATCTAGGTATTTTGGACTCGAATTCTGAATGGCAGCCAGAATACAATACCTACGTCCTTTGTGTTGAACGCGCGTCGTTGTGTCTTCCGCGTCCATTGGATCAAATAGACTTTTATCAAACCTATGGTAGTGTTGATGCACGTATGACTCATCAAGATAGACCTCCCTTAGCTGCAACTCAGGCGGAAGGGATCGATTCTGTAAGAGTCTGACGATGTAATCGTCGCGCAGAGCAATATGTTCGACCTTTAACGAAACCTTTCCCGGACGCTTCCCACGGCAGAAGCCCATCGCGACCAGATAGGACTGTGTGGCCCGAAGAGCAGCACTGTAGTCTTTGGCGTCTATCACACCGCCTTCGTCATGGATAATTGAAAGCACCCCAGTCTCTACCAGGTAGTCTGTGACGTGTCTGGCTGACACAGCCTCATGCCGCAGCCGCCTTTCGCGCACAGGTCACGAATCTTGAAGAATACCTGCTTCGTCGTTGGAACACGTCTCGGCTTAGCCTCTCGATTGCCGCGATTCGAGACTGGTTGCAGACTGCGATCGCCAGTCTCACTGGTTCGAGAATCAGTCCAGCTCTTGATGAGAGGAGCGAGCGTGGACTTGGATATGCCCAGCATTGCGGCCACATTTGCCATCGCGTTAATCGGCCACTTGCGGCCTGTCTTTTTCTGCGAAGCCAACTGATCTTTTTGATACGCAAAATAAGCGTGTAGAGCCATGAAGCGCTCTTGAGACGTGAGCACCGGTCGTCCACGAGCTTTTCTGATGGCCTCAAGTTCTCCTTCGCAGCCCTCGATGGTCGCCGTTACCCGGGTTTTGACGCTTTCATTTCGCGGGCGCCCTTGCTCTTAAGATGGTGATATCCGGCGACGCTTGGGGGACCCGCTCATCGTTTTAGCACACACCCCCTCTTCACCGCAAGTCTGCGTCGTATGCTCGCTGGCGTTGGTCGTAGCCGCGCGCTTCGTCGCGATCTGCACGCCGTCGACTTTTTCCAGTTCATCTTAAAAAGCGCCGCTTCTCGCGTGGACGGAAGGAAATATGAGAGGCTAATTACCGATTTATGGTCTCGTTGACTGTTAGTCAGTTATAGTCAGTTGGTTAGGCCTCGGCGCGAGCAACGAGTATGAGCGCACACCACGCGAGGGAGGCTGCACGCGCCGCGCCCAGGACTCGCGCTCGGGCGAGCGAGCGAGCGAGTCGCGCGAGCCGGCCGCGGGCGGAGGGCACCGCGCCGCGAGGAGCGCGGGCTTCACACGCCGGGAGGCTGGCTGGCTGGCTGGCTGGCTGGCTGGCTGGCCTGATCAGCGCGGACGGGCTGAGGAGGGGGGTCTGACGTGACCGACCATGGACGACCTGGCTTGAAATGTCAACTCGCATGTCGGCGGGAGGATGTCAAGCAAGGCCGAGTACGGTGGGGACCGACCGCTCAATGGGGCTGCGAAGAGGTCGGTCGCGGGAGTCGTGGTAAAGCTGAGTGTGAGAGTCGCGAAAAGGAAAAGATCCGGGCCAGGACGCTTGGACGAAGTTGGAACGGCTGCGGTTCTCTGGTCTGTCCGTTGGTCACAGTGGCTCGATGTCCCGGCGAACCAATGGATTGTAACAAGCAGCCTGCGATGCGGCGAAGGCGTGGGTCAGATTCCATGATCAACCGGGTCATTGAGTCTGTCACTATGCCAGGCATTAAGATGAGAGAGCTTAGCGCAGACGGTGAGAAAAGAGCTCACCGAATGTTGGCGTGTTTTATGGCTGGATAGAGCTGTGGAAGCAGCTCAGGGGACGGACACGACCGTCGGAGAGGACTATCTAAAAAAAAAGAAAAAAAAAAGGAGGAAAGGCAGAATACAATAAGTTTGTGTGTGTTTTCGTTTTCGTTTTCGTTTTTGTTTATGGACGTTGCTGTGGCTGTTGCTGTTGCTGTTGTTGTCGCTGACGCTGTCGTGATATCATGGTCTGATTTGGACGTCAATGATGTCATCGTTCTCGAGATCCTCATCCTCAGGTTTAAAGTTGTCAGATAGTTTCTCGCCATCAAAAACAAAGATGATTTGGTCGCGTCGTTTGTCGGGAAAGTGCTCTGCACAAAACCTGTCAAGGCTCGGGCCAATGGGCTGGTTCGATGCGACACCGACCATCGTGGAATCTTTTGCGCTCGTCTTAAATTTGAGCATGACAAGGTTCTCTGCTGGTATGGGAGCACCTGGACCAAGAGCAGACGACGAAGATGAAGACGACGAAGAGGAGGCGGTATGCTTGCCAGCTTGCAAGTACTTGCTAATCAAGTCTTCGTCCGTGTCTTCCTTGTACTTTTCGCGATACTGGGAAAGTTGTTGTGCAACAACCGCGTCGATGTCGTCAATGTCATCCCCAGCAATCATGTCATCATTGTCTTCTTCATCACCCTGTTCAAGTCTGATGTGGCCGTGGGGACCATTTCTTCCTCCGTACGTTGGTCGCGAAGTATTGCGCCATTTGGACGCGGGTGTCCCAGGCTTTCGAGGGGTTGCCGTTATGATCTGTTTCATTCCTTCTGAGAGCATTCTCTGCTTTTTCAATAATGGGTGGTCATAGACCTTTTTCACGTCGACTTCTAAGTCGCTGTCGTCGTCGCTGGAAAGGGCAATCACGTCGTCGTCGTCGTCCTCTCGTTTGCGTGCATCGTTGTTGCTGCTGCCTTTGCCATTTGCTTTTTGCCCCTTACCCCGTTTCCTCCCTTTCCCGCGAGAGTTAAACATGCCCGCCTCGTCTTCATCGCTGCTGCTGTCCCAGCTGAGGAAGCCAGAGTCGACAGAGTCTTGGGATGTCATACTAATATCCAAAGCCGCGTGCGCGCCGCCACTTCCGACGCGCTGCCCCTTGCTGCCCCCCTTGCTGCCGGCCCCTGTCAGCTGCTCGCCTACATTGCGGCCGTTGCGGCCGTTCTCGTCGCCGCTCTCGTCGTCGCTCTCGTCGTCGCTCTCCTCGAGGATCTTGCGCTGCTTCCTGCGTGCAGCCCAGATGTCCAGCTCGGGCACATTGGCCGCGTCCTCTACCGCGTCCTCGTCTTCGTTCGACCTGCTCATCGTCTCCGCCGCGCACTGCCTCCCGCGTGCGCTCCCGCGTGCGCTCCCGCGTGCGCCGCCACGTGCCAGTGCCTTTCTTTTGTTTTTGCCTTTTCTCGAGAAAGAAAGTCGCCTCCCTTTTTGGGCGTTTTTCCGCGCTATGTATTGGTGGTAGTACCTTTTTTCTCGTCAAACGTGTGCCTGCCAGCAGAGCAGGGCGGGCAGAGCAAGGCATAATCGAGCGCCGCCCGCGCAGAGTCGACGCGGGTGCAAAGGCGGAGACGGAGCTAGGCGCAAAGGCACGAGCGGGCGCAGACAAAGCCGGCGCGATGACGCTGTGGCGCGCAGTGGCGGTGAGCTGCGCGTTGGCGGCCGTTTGCTTCGTGGACGAAGGCTCGCTGCACGGCACGCACGTCTACGACGATGGCGGGACCATAAAGGATAACTTGGTCGTGCGGAGGCCATGGACGAAGCAAGAACCGCCGGCGTGGGCGGGGAACGACACGGCATGGGCAGAGTACGGAGAATGGGCTGCCTTGGTAGAGGAGATCAAGTCGGAGTTATATTTTATCTCCATTGCAGACTTTTGGGGCACCGAGCTGGCCTCTCCACAGAGCCACAAGTCCTTTCGGCCCGTCGCTACGCTCACATATCGCATTAACTACTTGTTCTCCGGCGATGACCTCTTTTGGTATCATGTCGTGAATCGCGTCCTGCATGTTGTCATTACGGGTCTGGCCACGGTGCTCTCGCACCGCGCTCTCGAGTCCGACGACGGGTTCTCCACGCTGGTCGCTGGTCTCCTCTTTGCGCTGCACCCAATTCATGGCGAGGCCGTCTGCAATCTTACAGGTCGTGCAGAGCTTCTCATGTCGCTCTTTTACCTTCTGGGTGTTCTTGTGTACCTACGTAGCGTTGAAGTTGGCCGTGCACATTTGCACACGATTTGGACCTCTCTCAAGGTGGCCATTTTCCCGCTCATCTGCACCGCGCTGGCCTTGCTTAGCAAGGAAACTGGAATCATCCTTCCCATGACCTGTATAGTCTGCGACTTTTGCCGCGAAAGAGCCTCCATTCCAGCGCTCCTCGCCGCGCTCCTGCCAAATAAAAACGAAGAGAAAGAGGAAAGCAACGATGGAGAGAGCAAGATCGCGGATACTAACTCGACTGATCGCGCGGCTCGCGTGCAAGACATGCGCTGGCTCATTGCTCGCGCAGTTGTACTTTTTTCAGGCACGATTGGCATTGGGATCTGGCGCCTGAGTCTCAACGGAGAGGGCAAGCCGAATCTGATTGTGGATCAAAACCCTGCTGCCTTCGCAGAGGATCCCTTTACGCGGATCATGTCGGTGAACTACATTTACTTTTCTTACATGGAGAGTTTTGTCTTTCCCAAGTGGCTGGCACCAGACTGGTCGGGACCGAGTATTCCTCTGATTGAGACTGTCTCGGATCCGCGAATCGGCCTTGTCCTGGGTTTCTGGATCTGGCTTTTTGGTTCTCTTACGTACGCCTTGGCGGTTCGTGAACTTGATCGCAATCGTCGCGCCGTGCTGCAGAGCGTTCTGGGCTACACGGTGGCCCCCTTTTTTATGGCTTCCAACCTTCTCGTCATTACGGGCACAATGAAGGCTGAGCGCGTCGCATATCTCCCGAGCCTTGGACCATGCATGCTTGCGGCCTTTTGCGTTGACCTCATCACACGCAAGATGGGTCGCAAGCTGGGTCAGCCACCGTCCTGCCTCGTCCAAGGCGCGCTGCTTGCAGTTCTGCTTGTGCTAACTTTCCGCACTTCGGAGCGTCAACACGCCTGGTCGGATCCTTATCATTTGTGGGAGTCCGCGGCCAAGATTAACCCACGTTCATGGCACACTTGGTATAATTATGGTGTGCAGCTTGTGCGTCACAATCGACCTCAAGAGGCGGAGGCCCTTTTCTGGAAGGTGAAAGAGGCGCGGAGTCATGACTTTGCGAATCGTTACGTGCTCGGCGTTGTCTTGCGCGCCCAGGGTCGTTGCGACGAGGTTCTTGAACTCGTCGATGAGTCGATTGAGATACTCGACATGGATCGGCCTGGCGAGAACAAGCTGCGTCTTAACAAGAAAGGTGACAAAGCGTACATGCTCACACTCAAGTCGTACTGCGCGCCGTCCATCGCGGAGATGTCCATTTACGCGCAGGAGGCCATCTTGACCGATCCGTCAAACACGGCTGCCCTCGAGCGTGTCGAGGAGCTCTCCAAGCTCGCTGTGTCCCTCGGACTGAGCGACTCTGCTTCGAATAAAAAGGTCCAAGTCACGGAGGAGAGCATTGCCAAGCAGATGGAGTCCATTGAGGCGCACAAGAGAACGATTGCGCAACAGCAACAGCTTGCGCGACAGCAAAAGGATGATCCAAAAAAGCAGTAGGCTTTGGCTAGAGGCCATGACCTACTGCTCTGAAGGAAATAAGCCTTTCTTTTTTAGAGGGAAGGGATGTGGGAGAGGGACTGTTACAAGACGGACCGCGCGTATTCGTGCTGATTTGCAGCTTTTGCATGGATCCTGATCAGACTTGGGCGCGAACACGTTTGTGATTGTTTCTTCCAACGCCCGGGATTTGAACAAATTGGATACGATCTTGTTTCTCCTTTTTCTTCGTCTTCTTTGTCTGCGTGGTCCATTCTGCCCTCGAATAAATAAACGTTGCCGGTGTTCATTCTCTTCTCTTGTGCGAAACTCAAGAAAAGAGAGAGAAAGAAAGAGAGAGAGAGAGAGAGAGAGAGAGAGAAGACAACGAGAGAAGACAACGAGAGAAGACAACGAGAAACTTTTTTTGATATGTTTTACTTGTTATTTGGTTTTGTTCGATTCGTTTTTACTTGGAACCCGAGGAGGAGTGGTTTCTGTATTTGCTGTCACCAAAACCATTAATCTGCATCCCAAGCTTCACTGCAGGACGCGACTTGATGCGGGCCAGCCACTTTTGCACATTCTTGTACGAGTCGAGTTCGAGCGTTTCATCGGCATTGTAAAACTGGGAAAGGCAGCTGATCCAAGGCATCGCGTTGATGTCCGCCAAGGTGTACTCGGATCCGAGAATAAAGTCCTTGCCCTCCAGCTGCTTGTCGAGAACGTCGAGCAGACGCTGCGCCTCCATCGAGTACCGTTCGATCGGGTATCCAAGCTTGACTTTCGCATACTTGGTGAAATGGCCAAACTGTCCAAAATACGGCGCGGCTCCCTGGAGCCACATGATCCAGTTCATCATCTCCACCTTTTGGGCCGGGTCCTTGGGAACAAACTTGCCCGACTTTTCGGCAAGATAGAGAAGGATTGAGGCCGTCTCAAAGACACGAATCTCTTTGCCATCGGGTCCTTCATGGTCGACAAGGGCGGGGATCTTGCTATTCGGGTTGATATCGACGAAGCCGCTGGTAAACTGGTCGCCGCTGCCGATGTTGATAAAGTGGGCGTCGTAGGCCAGGCCCATCTCCTCGAGCGCCACGGTGACCTTTTGGCCGTTCGGCGTGCCGGCCGAGTACAGTTGGAGCGCGTGTTTGCCTACGGGGAGGCTGCGTTGCTCGCGCGCGCCGCTCGTGGTCCTGTTGGAGCCACTACGCGCGAGTTTGACGCCTGCGGCAAAGTCCAAGCGCTTGTACAGCGGCCTGACGATGCCCATGCCAGCCACGAGCGCCAGGCCGGCGACGCCCGCCACCTCGAGCCATGTGAGGCCTGCCGTGTCCTGCTGCTCCGCGCCCGCGCTCATCTTCCCTCCCGCGCTCGGCTGCGCCTTGCTGTCCGCCCTCGCGCCCCGCTTCTCGCTCGTCTGCTCGCCCGCCCGCTCGTCCGCCGTGCTCGCGTCCGCGGCTCTCGCTCGTCCCGGTCCGCGTTGCGCGTTTGTTTCCTCCCTCCGCCTCGCTCGCCGTCCTGTCGCCCTCTGCGAGCCCGGATCCGGGTTCCGCACGGCGCAGACGGCCGATCTTCCCGCCTCAGTCGGGTTTCTTTGGCTGCTGCGTGCGAGCAGCACAGAAAGAATGTCCTTGGCGAGGCAGCTTTCCCCGGCGACGTCGACACGGCAGGCAGCGCCGAGAGCCTCGCCGCGCCCACGTCGCCGCCGATCTTCGCAGGTCTTCGCTGTTCCTCGGAGGGGAGAGGCGGGGAAAGAGGGAGGGAGGAACGGGAGCGAGCTCGGGAAGTCGAACCGCGGGCCCGAGCCGAGCCCGGAGGCGCAGGAAGTCAACGCGCATCAGAGCTGAGCTGAGATGGACGATGGCGCATACGAGCTAGCTGGACGGATCTTTGAGGCGGTGAGGAGCAGAGCAGTGGTGATCGCGCGGGAGCTGGACGGCGAGGACGGGGAGGAGAAAGCTGCTGCAGCAGCTGCGTATGCAGAGATGGGTTGACTGGGTTGCGGTTGATGGTGGCGCCGTGGTTGGCTGGCTGGCTGGCTGGCTGGTGCGTTGACGGTCGTGATGCGGGATCTCGGGCTCAAGAAATGGCACCGAGGACAGCATGCTCAAGAATTGACTCATTGTGCTGATTGTGGTGCCATGCTTGCTTGATCGATTCTTGATGCAGGAGCTCGGCCTCGAAGAAGATCGGGCGCTCGAGTACGTATAACAACTAAAAAGCATCGGTGTCTTGGGAGAGCCGGCAAGAAGAGTGCGTGCGAGTGCGAGTACGAGTGCGGCAGCTGCGGCGGCGAAAGGCGGAGGGACCGAGATATTCGCGTCTCGCGCAGGCCGGGCCCGGCGAAGCCAGGCCCGAGACCTCTCGCCAGGGATGAGCAGGAGCTGGTGTCGTCGGGACTGACTTGCCCTGACCTGAGCTGACCTGACTGACCTTCGAGGAGAGCTGGCGATGCGAGTCCTCGCGTCCTCGCGTCTGCCTCGCTGGGGCGACGATGGGACGAAAGATAAGCGCACCTTGCCGCAGGCGCAGTCGATGCGCGGGGCTTGGCGGCCGCTGCCGCGGGCACGAGGGGCAGGTCGAGGGCCGAAGTCGCTGTCGAGAGCGGCCAAGTCCTCATCGCGCCGTGCTTTAGCGGCAAGGAAAGCGCGGCCTGATGATGATCGATAAAGAAAGGTCAACTATATATAGATATAGATAGATAGCCCCAGGCCTAGGCCTACTAGGTCTAGTTCGCGAAGAACATCATCAAGGCGCAGAACAGAGCGAGCGCGGAGGAGCCTGAGACAGACGAGGAGGCACGCCGCGAGCAGAGCAAGGGCGGAAGGGAGCAAAGAGGAGAGCGCCGGATATGCGGCGACGGCTGGCGCAGACGCTGTGGCTCGCAGCGGCAGCAAGGCCGCTCAGGGCGCGCGCAGAAACGCTCTGCGCGGCGCCGGCGGCGACCATGGTCCACGGCGCCAGGGGCCTCAGCAGCAGCAGCAGCGGCGGCGGCGAGGTGAACGCGCTGCTGGAGCAAGACGGCGTGCCGCGATTTGACGCCTTTAGGGTGGAAGATGTGGCGCCGGGCGTGGAAAAGTGCCTCGAGGACTTGGACAAGGGCCTCGCAGACCTGGAGCAGCGCTTGACGGGCCTTGATCGCGAGGCGACCTATGCGGATGTGGTCGAAGCTGCCGAAAAACTCGACGCGCCCTTGGGTTTTGCCTGGGGACTTGTCTCGCACATGATGTCGGTCAAGAACTCGGACGCCCTGCGCGCCGCGCACGCCGAGCTCCTCCCCAAGGTCATTGCCGTGGGCCAAAAGATGGCGCAGTCCAAGGCCCTCTTTGACGCCCTCAAGAGCATTGACCAGGACTCCCTGGACCCTGTGCAACGCCGCATCGTAAAGAAAGAGATCGAGGGCATGGAGCGCTCAGGTATCGGCCTTCCCGAAGAAGAACGCGCCACCTTCAATGACCTCAAGCGCGAACAGTCGCAACTCGCGACGCAGTTCTCCAACAATGTGCTTGACGCGACGAAAGCCTTCAAGCTCAAACTCACCGAACCCGCGCAGGTTGAGGGGCTTCCCGAGTCAGCCCTCGAGGGCATGGCCGAGGCCGCGCGTCGTGAAGAAGGCAGCGAGGCCGCCACCGCAACGGAAGGGCCCTGGATCGCCACCCTCGACGGACCAACCTTTATTGCAGTAATGCGCTTCGCTAAGGATCGCGATGTCCGCGAAAAGGTGTACCGCGCCTACATTAGCCGTGCCTCCTCTGGCGACGTCGACAACACGCCCATCATTCGTCGCATCCTCGAGATTCGCGCCAAAACCTCTGCGATGCTTGGCTTCGAGTCGTACGCGCAGCAATCGCTCGCTTCCAAGATGGCGGACTCTCCGCAAGCCGTCATGGACATGATTCACTTTCTCAACGCCAAGTCGCGTGCCCCTGCGGAGCGTGAACTGCAAGAGGTGACTCGCTTTGCTGCTGAGAACGGTCACGAGGGCGACCTCACTCTTTGGGATGTCCCCTTTTGGTCCGAAAAACAAAAGCAAGAGCTTTTTGGCTTTTCTCAAGAGGAACTTCGTCCGTATTTTCCACTCGAGTCCGTGCTGCGCGGCCTCTTTCAGCTCACAGAGCGCGTCTTTGATGTTCGCATTGTAGCAGCAGATGGCGAGGTCCCTGTCTGGGATGAAGCCGTTCGCTTTTTCCACCTCGAGGATCGTGCTTCGGGCAACCGCCTTGCGTCCTTTTACCTCGACCCTTATGTCCGCACGGGAGAGAAGCGAGGTGGGGCCTGGATGTCTCCGGCCATTGGCCGCAGCCGCGTTCTCGGACAAAGCCCAGTCGCTTACCTTGTGTGCAATGGCTCACCGCCCATCGGTGATAAGCCGAGCCTCATGACCTTTTCCGATGTCGAGACGCTCTTTCACGAATTCGGGCACGGTCTGCAGCACATGTGCACCACGGTCGAGCATGCACCTGCTGCCGGCATCTCCAACGTTGAGTGGGACGCTGTCGAGATCCCTTCGCAGTTTATGGAGAACTTTTGCTACGATCGCGCCACGCTTATGGCCTTTGCCAAGCATTACGAGACTGGCGAGACCTTGCCAGACGCACTATTTGACAAAGTCGTCGCTGCCCGTCATCATCACGCTGCGCTCATGATGCTGCGCCAGCTTCAGTTCGCAGCTCTCGACATGCGTCTGCACTCGCCCGAGTTTGACGCCTCCCGTGACGACCCTATTGCCCTCCAACGCTCCGTCATGCAAGAGTTTGCAGTGCTCGACCCCTTGCCTGAAGACCGTTTTCTTTGCGCATTCGAGCACATTATGGCAGGAGGTTACGCAGCAGGTTATTACTCGTACAAGTACTCTGAGATCATGTCCGCCGACGCATTTGCTGCTTTTGAGGAGGCGGGCCTTGACGACGCTGACGCGCTTGCGGCCACAGGACGCCGCTTCCGGGACACCGTGCTTAGCCTGGGTGGCGGTACGCATCCTGCCGAGGTTTTCCGCAGCTTTCGCGGTCGTGAAGCCACAGCAGATGCTCTCTTGCGCCACTCTGGTCTCGACGACGAGGCGCAGGCCGAACATGCCAAACTTTAGGACCTACTTTGGTGGTATGTCTACCGAAGTCGAGCCAAGCCAAACAAACATATACATTGATTGTTTTTTTTTTCTTTGCAGACTTGTTCCTGCCTACGAGAAACAGGATCGCCTCGCGCGTCTTGCAATGCCAGATACCACCGTGTTGTGATAAGACGCCTTCGAGGAACGCAAAAAAAAAAAACTTTGCTTTTCGCCAAATCCAATACATGCATTTCCACTTGTACTTTACCATGAATACAATGGCGTCTTTGGAGTCCGTATCACATCGCCTTCCCTTGATCATTCTGAGGTTAGACGATCATCCCGCGTCCGAGTCCTCAACACGACGTTTGAAGGGTGGTGGTTCATCATTTCTTTCTCCATGTATGTAAACCGAAGATCATTGCAGATCATGGCAACCGCTCCGACGCGGGGCCGCGTCCTTGTCCTAGGGGACTCGGGCGTTGGTAAGACCTCGCTCGTGCACTACTTATGCCATCGTGAGCCGCTGCGCGCGCCCGAGTGGACGGTAGGCTGCAACATTGACGTTCGGCTCATGCGCAGGTCGCAGCTCCTGCGCACCAGCAGCAACGTGGCCACGGGCGGTGCCTACGGAGACGGTGCAGGCGGCGGCATCGTCGGAGGTAGTAGCAGTGGCCTCACCGAGGGCGGCGACGGGGAAAACGATAGCTTCTTCATCGAGTTCCTCGACGTTGGCTGCCACAAGAACCATGAGCTCAGCAGATCCATGTATTATCAGCACGTGGATGGCATCATGCTCGTGTACGACATGTCAAACTACAAGAGTTTTTCCAATCTTCGCAAGTGGGTTGCTGAGGTTCGCGAAAAGGTCAAGCCGAGCGTACCGCTTGCTCCCGTCGCACAACCGCGTGCCGCCCCCGCCAATAATCCTGGTATTTACCAGCGAAGCCATTCTTCTGGCTACAGCTTGAATGGCATCCTCGGCATCGGCATGTCTGGTATCGGCAATACAGGCGGCAGTGCTACCTCTTCGGGCATATCTTCAGAAAACCGCATCAACGGGCTTCCGGTGATTGTCATCGGGACCAAGCTTGACCTTGTGCGCGGCTGGCGCGCAAGCCGTCTTCCAGACGTTGCCAAGACACTTGGCTTCGAGTGTACTACGACATCTGTTCTCAAAGGGAACGGCGACCTCGCTCGAGTAGACCACTTTTTGCGACTGGTCGTTGAGTCGCGCGGCGCGACCGAGCACTTTCCTGGTGAATTCTTTCAAATGAATGCGGGCGCGCTCGTCTAAACTTCTTCTTTTCCTCTTCATCATCTCTATCTCTATCTGTCTGGCCAAGTCTTCCGAGGGCTTAGGCCTAGGCCAAAGTCAAATCTAGATTCACGATTCGTGAGTGAAGCAACGAATGACTATGACTGTGAACTTTAAGAATATGAAATTTATAATAAAATCAAGCCTATACTCTGTCCCCGTCGCCTCGTATGTTCTCGTCTCATAATTACTGAAAACCAAAAATAAGCTTCACTTGCTTCTTGTCAATAACATTGGATCTAAGTATTTTTGGAAACAACGAATGGAAACCTTTCAAGTACAGTCAAGTAAAGTACGCTTTGTTCCTATTGCCTCGTTTGTTGTTGACCGAGCTAATAAAGGCAAAGCCCCATATCATGGTTTTGGATTTCAACATCACCCTGGAAACGCCCACGACAGCTCGCTTCTCCCCTCTCTCTTCCAAATCAAGGCAAGTTTGAACGCAAGCATTTCGTTTTGAGATGCTAGCCAAAATCGGAATTCTCTCCAACCGACCGACCGACCGACCGACCGACCGTCCGTTGAGAGGAAGAGATGAAGGAAAGCGAGTCTTTTCGCAAAACAAACAAACCAACGAACAACATTTCAACTGCCTGATAAAATGTGATTTTTCCTATGATCATCACCTACTCCGACCGAGGTCTGATCGACCTGCCAAACGACGCGTCAACGTGAATCAAAGCTCCGTCGGGGAACCTGATGCGGGTAACGCGTGCGGCGCGCAGTCCGGCCACAAAGCATTCAAGCAAATGAATGAATGCAGCGCGTACCGTTTCGGCGCTTGGACAACATCCTATTCCTGAAGAGACATGCGGGCGTTTCGCTCCTGTTGATAGTCTTACTCCTGGGTTTCTTGAGCAAGCGCAGCGAGCCTGTATTTGGTTTTGAAGTTCGCAATTTTAGCACGAATCTGCTTCTCGGTCGGAAAGGATGCCGGCCTCGGCTCACGGTGGCGCTCGTGGAAGATACGGACAAGTTCTTTTGGCTTGACGCCAGGGTTCTCAATGACAAGCACCTCAACCTCACTGGCAAACTGGGGGTCCATTCCTTTGCGACCGCGTCCAGAGCCCGTCTTCGGAAGCAATACCGCAGCGGCCACTGGGTCCTTCTTGGAGAGCGCCTCCACGTTCGCGTTCGTTTCCAGTGGGACGTACGGCGGCGCTTGGGCCTGAGCTTTAGGTGCTGTGGACTTTGCCTTCGACGCAGATGAGGATGAGGATGCAGAGACAGACGGTAAGAGCTTGCCGGAAGCGAGCAAGCTCTCATAGTCTTGGCGCTCCCGCGCAAAGTCGGGGCTGCTTGCTTGAAGACTACCACTGTCTTGCAGGACAGCAAGCTCATCCTCCGGCAAGAGCGACGTGAGAAGTGCTCGAACCACGCGTCCCTCTGCCGATCGTTTCGACGCCTTTTGCGCAATCATCTGGCAGGCGTCGTCAAACCCAGAGGACTTTTGTGTGTCCGGAAAAGCCTGCGCAATAGCAAATTCGGGATTGCCGGGATAGAGGCTAGAAGCAATCGAGTGCACCGCTGTGTGCATAGCCTTTGAGATCGCAGCGACATTTCCTTCTGTCAGCACGTCAGGGCTGGAGCTCTTCTTGCTCTGTGCAGACGGCAAGTTGAGGAGGATCGAGTCTTGCCAGCCAAACATCCGCCCGAGTTCCTGCGTCGAAACTGTTGCTTCACTGCTGGCGGAAGCTCCCTGCGTCGAGTGCTGCGCGACTCCTTCGTCTACGATCTCGACATCTCCGTCCTTCTCGGTCTCTTGCCCGCGTTTGACGCGGCGCTTGTGCCCCGCTTTGTTCTCAGGGTCCGCGGCGCGGCTTCTCTTGGCGACCATCTCTGCTCCTGGGACAAAGGACGAACTCGATGCTCCCGCTCTAGCTCTCGCTCTAGCTCTCGCTCTCGCTTTCGACCACGTGCACACACACACGCACACGCACACGCGCGCTACGAAGCGCCGGAGCTCCGTGCGCGGCTCGCCTCGCCCGCCCGAGGGTTTCTTCTTCTCCCGCGCGCGTCCACCTCGTGTCGCCTCGCGGCTCCTCGGGTGGTCTGACCTCGGCGCGGGCTGCCGCTGGGCGCGACGCGCCGCGACGTGCAACGCGGGCTTCGCGCGCAGGGCCCGGCTGCTGGACTGGCCGCGCTCGCGCGTTCTGCCCGGGCCTCGCGGGATGCGCGACGACCAGTGGCAGACAAAACTCGGCGATGGACGATTGATTCATCGAGCGATTGAGTGACAACGAGTGATTGACTGACTGATCCATCGACTAACTGCGAGAGTTACGACGGGGTTACGAAACGTTGAGACGTTTCGGGTTGGGGGGCTGGCGGTCTCGGCCCGTGCAAGGATTCCTTTCCTGGTTTTGCCGGGAGTAAAGCCTAGTCGTGAGCAACAGACGAGCCGGCTCTCATTGGCATCATAAGTCATCATTGTATTTCTTGAGTGCGAGTCTCCCTCGCTCCATCGTTCAGACATTGAGAAAAAGGGAAATTGCAAAGAGTTTTACCGTGCAGACCCGTCTTCTCGCACTCGGATTCTCGCAAAGAGGTACTCGAACAGGCGAAGAAGCAAGCTCTGGCGAAGCAGCGCTTCATGAGACCAACGAGAGAATTAAAGTAAGGAGAATTAGACACATTGAAGTCATTTCAGCTTTTCTTGATCACAATGCAGGCGTGGTGGCTCCAGGGGCGAATACCGGTGACATCGAAGCTACGAGGTTGAAGAAAGTAATCGTGATCTCGCGTTCGTTTTCCTCAGCAAAAAAGCATCGATCTGAGGTAAGAATTCGCACCGTGGTTGCACAGGGGAATGTTTCGATTGACGATTCTCAAAGCTAACTTTATTTCAACCATAGTCGCAAATCGAGTGGTGTGAGGCGATACAAGACGTTCTGCCTTTGATGCCTCATCTGTATAACAAGCGAATAAATAAGACGTTGCATTTCCATGAACATTCAGACAGATTTCCCAAGATGCTTTTGCAAAACTTTTTTTGGGCTCTTTTGCTTTGTCTTGGGATCTTCAGTAGTCCTTGGCAGGCGCACGACACATGACTGACAAACTTGCATACAATGGTAAAGATTCCTAGGCAAGGCTGTCTGCACCCATAGCCGCTTTCCTGGCCCTGTTCCCAGATCTCTGCCGTCACGTCACATGCATGCAACTTGTCGAGATCGGCTCATGAAAACATTTGCATTGACAAACCAAAACAGGAAAAAGACGACGAAAAGAGCCTGAGAATGAAGGTCTCGACGCAAGCTTGGCGGAGACCGCGACCACCCTGCAAGGTGAGAAGAGGGCCCTGGCAGGTTCTTGCGCTCGTTTCTTTGCTAGCGCTCCTTCGTCTTGCTGCTGCGAAAGTAGAGACTGCGCAAGATGCTAGCAGTAATGAGATCGCGCACGACACGCGCGAGGCCGCAGAAGCGCGTGCACCGCGGATCTCATGGAAGCCAGAGACTGCCAATGCAGGACGCATTGTCTCCCCTCTCGAAACCGAACGCGCCGTTACGCAGGTGATTGAAATCCATGCGGACTTACAATCGCTGCAAAGCGTCGGAGATGGCGTCGACCTCAGCTTAAAAATGGTAAGTTGATTCCCAAAGCTGCTCCGCGTTATCGCTTTTCGATGTACACCATGCTTACCTTTCTGGCACACGCTGCATAACGCACATTTTTTTCGCGTCATGGCCCCTCGTATTGATTCAACAAACAGCCCATGTCTTCTGCGAGTGGCGATGCCTTTGTCTGTTTTCCATCGCAAGAAATTCGAAAGGCCGCTACGGGGACACGCACCAATGACACAACCGCCGACAGGGAGAAGGAGGAGGAGGATGCGATCTCGTCTTTCAAGGAAATTCAGGCAAATTTGGAGGGGCTACGGGGCAAATGCGTCTCCAAAAGGGCCAAGTACTGGACCTTTGTCGTGTGCCCTTTCGATCGCATCGAGCAAAACCATTACGAACACAAGACAGCCACAACTTCCTTTCATCTAGGCAGCTACCAGGCTATGGAGCGTCAAACCAACAAGGATGGCGAAGCTGACTGGGTGCAGCACTTCTCGGGTGGGTCTGACGGCAGACAAACGAAACTCACCATCAAATGTCGTCGTGACGTCGGCGCTGATCTCGTCGTCGACGCCATCAGCGAACCAAAGACCCACATGTATGAGGTTGTCGTCTTGTCCACGCTCGCTTGCTCTTCGAGCGTCGAGTGGCAGGCGCAGCAACTCCTCGCCCCGCTTCAAGGCGAGTGTTTTCAGCGCGCAGAGGGCTGGTGGACATACGAGCTTTGTATCGGACAATACCTCCGCCAATTCCATCAGACCAAGGATGGACGATCCACAGAGTATGTGCTGGGCAAATTTGACGAAGCAGCCAACACCGAGCTCCAGGACAAAGAACAAGTCCTCGTCACCGACCGGCATACGAATCGTCCTTACTTTTTGCAAAAGTATACAGGCGGGACGCCGTGCGATCTTCGTTCCAATGAGCGAGCTGCAGAGATCCACTTCATGTGCAGCTCTTCCAAGCCAATATCCGCTTTACCGGCTGCCGTGTCTGCAGCGGCCATTGCATCAAGCGTGACAACCTCCATCATTTCCATCACGGAGAGCCCCACATGCTTTTACGTTGTCAAGGTACAAACTCCTTTGGTTTGCTCGCACCCCTTTTTAAGTGACCAGGAGTCTCGCGCAAGAGGCATTCTTGCGCGTCTGCATTGTCTTCCGCGGGATGCCCTTCATGAAGACGCTTGAAACCGAGCTGTTCTTGCCACGTTTGGTTCTTGGCCGGGCAAGCCCGGCAGGGCTCAAAAGGAAATGGCTCTTCACGCTTTTGTACTTATTGCATGCAATGCTCGTTTTGATCTGACACCACCCCTCTTTTCTTCTTTCTTGTTCCAATTTAAATTGCAGTGCAGACCACGGCATGAACGTGCTGCTCGCTGGTCTCGATGCTATGGGATTCAAAGGCCCATTGGGATAGGTCCAGGTGTACTGTTCGAAGTCGAGAGCTCACATTCGTGACAAAGAGATATGTTCCACCCGTCCGAAGGATCGCCCGCACCCGTCGGAAAAAGCGCTTCAATTCATGCACGCTCTGATCCATTGTGCAAATGCAGTCCACCAGACCTTTAGACACAATGGCGTCAAAGGGCGGCGCGTGGTCTTCCGACCCGTCAGGGGCTGGCAGCGCCGCTAGGCTCTCCTTTAGCACACGTACATCGAGACGGGCAAAGTGCACAGGCGGATTAAGCTTGCCAAACTTTTGACCGAGTTTGTGGATTGCAAAGGCGCTTGCATCTGTGCAAAGCACGTGATGCGCGCCGAAACTTGTCTCTATAAGAGGTGACAGCGGAGTCAGTCCGCAGCCGAGCTCTAACACGCGATGATGAACCTGAATGAAGCTCCCAAGTACATCTTTTAGCGCATCCGCCGAGCAATACGAAGGATGACACGCGTCGACCTTGTCAAATTCAATTTCATCCTCATGACTCTTGTCCCAGAGCGAGGCATCTGTCGCATAGTTTGGCAGCACTTTGCTAAATCCTGGCAGAATTCGTTGCTCTAGACTTTCTTCCCGTGCGCTGCTACTGGCCCGACTGCTCTTCCGTCTTCTCGCCGAAAGCTGATCTTTCCGGGAAGACCTGCGCCGAAGCTGCAGCAGGTGATGGCGTTTTAGTGAGCCCTCTGTGCTCTCGTTTGCCGGACCAGCTCCATTCTCTGCGTGATCCGCTACATGAGCTCGTTGGTCACGACTCTTCGTAAGTCGTGGGACTTTCGCATCCTCTGCCATAGAGATTTTAACTTGTTACTACAAGCGTCAAGCGATGGGGAGTTCCTTGCGAGGCAGAGCCAGGCGGATCAACCAGGGGCAGGCAGACATGACCATATAGATTGCAGACTGGTGAGATGTTGCCGTGGGGTGGGCATGTTCATACATCCATTCATTCATTCATTGATCAAGACAGAATCAAGCAACTCATGTACACTCTACTACTGAGACTGAGCTGAGACTGAGCTGAGAAGTTGTTTCGTTAACGGATCTTTTCTACTTGCCTTAGGCCCTAGTTATCACTTTGATGGTGGAGATGGAGCCCCACTATTGATGAAGCGCGACCAAATTGAAGTGCCAGCTTGCTGCTGCTGCGGCGGCGGCGGCGGCGGCGTTGGTGGCAGTTGTTGGACTTGTGCGCGAGATGGAACGGGTCGTGCTTCATCTTCTTTGTTTGGCTTCTTGTCCCGGGGAACAATTGGTGAGCGGGTCTGGTGGCGGATGGCCGTGCCATTCTTCGCGGCATCGCGGTGGAAACGGGCTTCAAACTCGCGAGCTTTCTCCTCTGTGCGTTGCACGACCCCGCGCTGGTACTCATTGACTTCGAGCCGCAATTGTGTCAACTCCTCGAGCATACCCATGAGCAAAGAATCGACAGTCGACGGCGACTTTGATTTATAGTGTTGCTGGAGCGCAGCCGAGTCCAGATATACTTTCTGTAACAGCTCGTCCGAATCATCAAGCGCAGCCATAGGCCGAGACAAATATACGTCTGCTTCCATCTTGCCTTGTTCGTCAAAGGCGACGCCAGGCCCTCTTCGTAGAGGGTCACTCCGCCTCCGAATAAGCGCGTCCGCGGTGCTTTCCTTACAACGTTGCCACAGCGCAGAAACATGCTTGACAACCTCAGGTGAGGCGTCTGTTGTGGCCATGCTGCAATAAGGATCTTTGCCTTGCTCTAAAAGGTTCAATTCTTCTTCCAGCGCACGGATTTCCTGCTGCCAAAGGTCCGCATTCTGCGCATCTGGCGTGAGCGCAAGACGAGACTTGTACCACTTGATTATCCGCTTGATGTTTTTCGTTCGCTTATCCACTTCTGCCGACGCGTCAAAACTCTCAACTTCGTCTGTTTCGGGACCTGCTCCAGATCCACCAAAATGAGCCAACGCCAGGGATTCCGTGTATTGAAGCTGCTTGATTTCTGCGACGGCATTAGCAAGCGGATCAGGCAGTTCGCCACGAGGTACTGGCACACTTGGAGGTGCTTCGCTATCCTGCTTTGAAGGAAGCTTGCCTGCCGCTTGCGAAATCTCAAGCTCTTGCGGAGGTTCCATGTCTAACGCGGTGGCAATATCGGCCATGCTGGACGCCCCATGCTCAAAATCTGGCTGCCCGCTCTGCTGCTTCATGGCGTCGTGCGTTCCGTTGGTCTTGGTCTCCTCGTCATCGGTGCGAGATCGCACGTCGCTCGCCACGCTGTCGTCTTTGGGGTCCGTGGACGGCTCGTCGACATTCTCATTCCATCCGGCGGGCAACGCGTCTGCGAGTCCTTTAGGTTTGTCATCGGCCAGAGGACCAGACGTGGAGCCATCTTGAATTTCGAAATCTTGATCGTTTGCTGCAGAAAAGAATTTCTCGGTGGCGGGTAGAGCCCAACTCGTCGGAAGATCGCTGCACAGCCGCTCCACGCGCTCCACCGCGGAATGCCCTGACAAAGCCTTTTCAAAGATGGGCTCACCGATAATCTTGGACTCCAGAGCATCGATCAAAATGCGGAAAGACTCGATGTAACCTGGTTCAAGAGCTCCATACGGGGCGTCTGGGGTACTCCGCACATATGCCCGGAGAGAATTTACAACGAGGCCAGCGATGAGACGACAGAAGCGTGCTCGGTCTGCTTCTGTCCTCGCCACAGACCCATAGAGTGCGACGACGTCTCGCAACACGTATGCACGTTCGATTGAAAGAGATGCAACGATTCGCGCGGCAGCTTGTGCTGTTGCATGAGAATGGGCCTTATCCAAATCGAGACATGTAAGTTTGTCAATTGCGATTTGATAGCGATAGAAAACATTGTCGGGTAAAAGTCCTGGATCGAGCCTGCTTAGCGCCCACGTGAAAAGATCAGACACGACATTTATTGTACAACCGTGGAGACTCGGGCGGCGGCCTTGACCAGAAAACTGGATTTTGAGTTCTTCTGCCTGATCTTTGGCAGCTCCTTCAAGAGGGCAAAAAAGCTCTTGCATGGCGAGACCTCTACAGTCAAAGAGAAAGCGACAGCATTGGACAGCCGTTCGCAGATATTCCGTTTCCCGTGGTCCTGGGTTCTGGCGAGCGCCATCCTCCATTGCGTCGACAACGCTGTACGATGGCGAGCGCGATCGTGATGGATTGCTAGGGACGCTCGTGTGACGATTCAGCTCGTACGAGCCCACGCTGGCAGTGTCACCTCTGGATGCGACAGCAGCAGCTGCTGTTGCAGAGTTGCGTTTTCGACGACCAAAGGTTGGAAACGCACTACGAATTTGAAGACGTTTGCGCAAAGATCCCATTGAGGATCCGCTCTGGTCGCTGCGAACGGATCGAACGTCCGGATCTGTCGCGCTAGAAGCGCTACTTAGGCGAGCGGGGAATGTATCACGCACCTGCGCGGTAAACTTGCAGAGGCCGCTCGAGAGCGATGAGGCAACGAGCGCCATAAGGGCATTGATCATAATTCTCTGATCACGATGCGTCGAGGTAAAGAGAATGAGAGGTGCACCGACTTCCTTGTAATCCTTTCGCTTCAGATGTGTGCCTTCAAGTGAAATGCAATAAGGATAAACGGGGTCGAGCTTGGCGTCCTCGAATCCCTCAATCCAGATTTCTTGGCCCATTACGTTGAACTCACCAACATGCTTTGCGTCGTGTTCATTCCTATAAATCCGTAGCAGACATAAGCCGTCAGCACTGACACCAGCCTCGATCCATTGTCTCTTTGCGATTATCCTTTTACGCAAGCCTCTGGGTAACGCAAAGGTAGCAGCCGGTCTGGCTTGTTAGTTCGACATGTTTATCGGCCCAAATTGCATTTCGAGCCGAGCAGTGAAGCAGGAAGTTCGCGCTTTCTGAGGTCTCGCAATACGCGAGCCGCTGGAGCTGCGCGCGAACCTACTTTGTGAATGGAACTCTAAGTCCACGAGCGGCAAGAAGCGATTGCTTGAAGGCTGTCACTGAAAGAGCATCCGAAGATTGGGCTTGTTGCCCAGTCCGGGAACCTCCTGCATCGCTCTGCATATCTGCGCTCTTCTTTTCTTCTTTCCTTTTCTCTTCTTCTTTGTTGTCCTCGTCGTCGTCCTCGTCGTCGTCCTCGTCGTAAAACTCCACGATCTTGACTGCAAGTCGTAGAGTCAGCCGGCTGTGGAAGACGCCGCGCACCGAGCAGCACAAAGCGGCGCAGGCGACCGCGACGCGGCAAACGCGGATGCTGCGAAGTCACGCTGGGAGCGCCAGCGGTCGCAGAGCCTGCAAGGTCTCAATGTGTACTGTTTGCCTTTGCTTGCTCCGAGTCGCTTGCTTGCTTGCTTGCTTGCCTTTTGGGGGCCTCTTCTTGGTATTCTTCATTTGTAGCCTACATTATTCACTTGCAATGCCGACTTCCGATCGAGTGCCGTCTCTTCATTTCTCTTCACTTTGAGGGAGGGCAAGCAAGAAAGAAGAAGAAGCGCTTCTTCGTTTCTTTGTAAGGAAAATAAAAAACAGACATCCAATGAGGCCAAGGAATGCTAATTTGTAAATGTGGATGAATTCTTTGTGAAACGACGCGAACAGGAGCCTAGTTTCAGAAAATGAGATAATGAATAGCGGAATGCAAAGATCCTGTCAACACTTGAAGCGATTCGAGTAAGCAAGATCTACAACGGACGTAAGAAGGAAAGTATAGGAGTCTTTCGCGCGCTCTCATGTTTTCTGCCATCGACATGCTCGACGACATATTTATGTGATCAGATCAGCGCAACATAGTTTGTCCTCGCGACCGTAAAGGGCAAGGCTTAGGAGCGTTGGCTTCCAACTTGTCGGCGAGAGATTGATCAAGACGTAAAAACAAAACATGACTGGCATGAAACACAAAGGAAGATCATCATAAGCGCGTTACGGCATCCTAAATGACAGGCAACGTGGGTAGCTGGCTTGCAGTAATGTCCTTCATGGAGCTGACGTTGGTGTGGTCCTTTGCATAATTTTCATCAATGCCAAACGCATTGGCGTAAATGGGATTGCGAAGGATAGAGTAGGAAGGCAAACCGCTGACAATGCCCCGGCGCTTGGCGTAGCTGATGGGAGGGTGCAGGTTGACGCGTTTGACGCGATTCTTACTGATAAAACCACAGGAAAGAAGATTGAGAACGAAGACGACGCCGCGGCGAAACTTCTTCGAGACTCGAAGCAGAAGTACAAAGAACGAGTAAATGAGAAAGAAGGCGACAATAGGTGCAATGAAAGGCAAGGTGATGCGCTGGTTGATGGACTGCACAAATGTCCCATCCTTGGGAGTCGAGCCAAACAAAAAGTTGACTGCGTTGCCAAAGGGGCTCAAGCTCTCGCTGGAGCCCTCCGAGGGAAACCAGAAAATGCCCGGCGTGGAGTACATCCAAATTGCAAAGGCGGCGTTGGGAATGACGGCAATGAGCATTGCATTCGTAGTGAACTGAGTCCAGATGCGGCTGTCGTAACGCGGGGGCGTACGGTAGTAGCGCAAAAGAAAGTACTTGTCAGTCCAGTAGTAGACAAGAAATGCCAGGGCAGCCAGCGGATAGAGAACGGGCATACCCGGTCCGTAGAGAAAGGTCACGAAGACGGTCATGAGATTCTGCGCAATCCGATAGTGCAGCAAAAAGGTCGGCCCCGTGTTCCACTCGTTGAGCTCGCGCTGGGACGTGGGCTTTCGGCATCGCACGTTACGCTTAAAGAACAAAGCAAAGGCATATTCGAGATAAATGAAGGCCTGGGGAGCAAAGACGTTAATGAGCATGATGAAGATGATTTGCAGACCGACGTCGGCATACCATTCCATCGTAAAGTCCCTGTAGCCGGAAAGGCGAGAGATCTCGTTGATGGCGCCGAGGCCAATGAGACTGTAGTCTTCGTTGATGAGAAAGAGAATGAGGCCCGTGTTGAAAATGAGTGTGACCAAGACACGACGAGAGAGCGAGAGCTGCATGCCAATGAGAGAGTGATGCTTCTCAAAGGTGATGAGCTTGGCCATGACGGCGCGGATGGAAAAGTTGGTCACAGCAATGACGATGGAAAGCATAAAGGTGTAGCCAAAGAGCGGGACCTTGTCGCTCCAGAATGCATAGCAGGGATCATTAGGATCGAGCGCGGCGGACCCGACCTCGGAAAAGGTCGAAAGCCCGCAGGTGCACTCGAGAAGTGAAGTAACCAGATCTTCCAAGTCGTAGAATGTTGGATAGTCACCCTCAATAATGGACTGCGCAAGGTCGTCCACCGAGGTAAAGTTGGCAGGGATGATGCACTCCGTCCTGGTGAGCTCCGTTCTCACCACTTCGCGCACGACAGAAAAGACATAGGTGGTGATGATGGAGACGGCGAGGACGCAGCCGATGATCATGGTCGACATGCAACGGCGGCGAAAGCGCTGCCACCAATCAAAGTCAAAGTGCTCCCAAATGATGGTCGAGGGCGGGGGTGCCGGCCGGACGCGCACGGGCTTATCGTCAAAGATGAGCTTTTTGCCAGACTTGCGACTGCTGCGACGGCTCGTCTCGGCCAGGTCGAGGCAGCGCAGGAAGCCAACTTGCGTCTCAAAGGTGACAAAGGCGGACACGGAGCGATCGCCGGCATCCATGTGCTGCAGCTCGATGTTGATCTCTTCAAAGTCAGCATACAGCTTGTCGTACTGTGCCACTGCACGGCGCAACTCGCTTTGAATGAGACCGAGATTCTCCACGCGCTTTGCAAAAGCCTTGCGCACACGCACAAAAGAAAGGAGGTCCTCGGGTTCAATACTGTGCACGCCAAAGGACTCGACGGACTCGGAGCGACGAATCGGGCTCACGGGGAGGTTTGAGGTCCCGACACTACGACTCACGGAATGGCGCAACGAGGAGCGAGACCCAAGTTCGAGATCTTCTTCAATGATGCGACGGTGTTCAACAACAGCGGCTTCCATGGCCTGCGCCTCGGCCTTGGTGAACTTTTCACGCACGCCATAGACCTTGGAGGCAGCCTTCCAGAGTTTGTGAATGATGCGGCCGCGCTTAACGTAGAGACTGATGAGCTTGCCGCTGTTGTGCGCAACGATAACCTCGTGCACGGGTTCCCCGGTGATTTCCGCAAAGTATTGCTTGAGAGCCTCCTCAGAGGCATTATCAGGTGTACGAACAACCTGCACGGTATACTCATCGACGGTGAGCGTCTTGCGCGATATGGATGGCTGCTCGCGAGCCTCGAAGAGAGAGAGGTAGCCCACGCCAATGACAAAGACACCGACAATTGCAAAATTGAGACCCATGTACAGGTATCCGAGATTTTCGCGGTTCACGGCGCAGTCCTCGTCGCAGTTGACAAAGGGGCGAAAGATGTTGATGCCGACGTTGGAGAGCTGCTCGTCCGTGAGGATGAGCGTCTGGTTGAGATCGGCGCTGGCCATGCTGGAGAGCATGGTCGCCTCCAGCGCGCCAATGCCGTAGTTGGCAGAGCCGGAGAAGGCGGCACAGTTGAGGTAGATTTGGGGAAAGGCAAGAATGCTGAGGAAGAGGAACATCCACGTGAGCCACTTGAGCCATTTAAAGTAGAGGCTAATGCCGGCGCCGTAGCGCGCAAGCTCTGACTCGGGCTTGGAGCTGCAAAAGATGATGTTGCCAATGGAGCCGAGATCCGGGCAGTGGTGGCCGGTGTGCGTCCCGCAGACGGGATAGGGCTTGCCCTCGCGGTTTCGTGGGTGGTGGAGGTCTGCAAAGGCCTTGGCCCTGCGCTGCGAGGGTTTGGAGAACTCGAGGCGCATTCTGTTTTCGAGCGTTTCCTGAGCCTCGCCCTCCTCCTCTTCGTCCATGTCCTCGATGTCGAGCTCGTCTTCGATCTCTTGGAGTTCTGCGGCGAATTCGCCCTCGCTGAGGCTGCGCATCGTGCGAAAATTAGCTGGCGGGGCGCGATGAATTCTCCCCTCGGTCGACACGACGGCGGCCTCGTCGGAAAAGTAGAGCTCGGCTTGGCGTGGGACGCTGCTGATGCGTTCCGTGTTGGCGGCCATGGGGCCCTGGACGTACTTGACGCCCGACTGCTGTGAGGTGTAGCGGACGCGGTTGCCATCGCTGTCCAAGGGCAAGGCTCTCCGCGCGGGGTCAAATCGTTCTCGCGCAAGGTTCACGAGCTGCGCTTTGGAGGCCCTGGCCGGCACGTGCATGCCGGACCTTGCGAGGGCAGCTGCCAGGCTCTCCCGCTTCCACGCCTCGAAGCCGAGCGAGGTGCGCACGCCGGCCTCTTCTGCGGGCCTCCCGTTTCGAGGAAGGGTCCTCCTCCTCCTCGCCGCGCTGTCGCCGCCGGCCACGCCGTCCGCGTCTTCCGCGTCGACCTCCTCCGCCACGGCGACCTCCTCCGCCCGCGCCACGCTCCACCGCCACGAGTGCCGCGCCGTGTTATCCTCCTCGTGGTCCCCGCCGCCGTCGCCGCCGCCTCCATTACCCTCATCATCGCCATTCCGCGACATCGCTCCCTCGCCCGCCCGCGCGCACGCGCGCAGCACGCACGCACGCGCGCGCGGCCGCTCGCCG
>KN805392.1:576882-595797 GCA_000818945.1 Schizochytrium sp. CCTCC M209059 | reverse complement strand
AGAGAGCACGTGCAGTCCGTCTGCTGGTTCAAGCACGCTTTGCCGGCGGCAGAGGTCTTGCGCACGGAATTCTCCGGGCACGTTGAAATGCATTCCTGCTCTTCAGCCGTAGGAGGCGTGCCACCACTGCTGCTGCCGCCACTTCCGGTGCTCGTGCACGGGGTCTTTTCTTGCACGCACTTGGCCGAGTACACGCCCGTCTGGACGGTGGTCACCTTGCCACTGCAGTAGCCGTTGCCAAGTGTGGGCAAGCTGCACTTGCAGTCGGCGTACTGCACGAGGCATTCCTTAGCCGCGGCTTCCGGCTTGAGGACCGAGTTTTCCGGGCACGTCTTCAAGCACGTTGTAGCGAGCTCGCGCGAGGTCGCATCCTCCACTTCAGACATGCCGCGCATGCTGATCGCCGCAGCCTGCGGCGTGGAAAGCGAGGCCATCACGGCAAGCATGAGGACGACGACGGTCGCGAGCTTGGACATCTTCTGGTGCTCTTTTCGTCTGTCTCTTGGTTGGTGCGGCTTCGACCTGGCTGAGATTTGGGTTTGCTTTTGCCCAGCCAGCTCCTCTGTGTCCCCCCCCCCCCCCGGCTCTTCGTGGTGCTCAGCTCTTTGGGCCCGGCCTTCTAGATTTTTGTTCATCTGGCAGTGGTGAGCTGGGCTCGTCGCTGGAACCGGGCCGCTGGCTTCTTCTGATCACAATCTCAGCTGCAGTCATCACACGAGATTTTCATCTCTTGCCCTCGGCCGTGGCGTCGCGCACGGCTGCCTCGGCAGCGCCGTCCCGAGCGGGTGCGCCGCTCCGAGACTGCGTCTTCTCGCAGCCCGCCACCGAAAACACCGTCTGCAGTGAGCACATAGAATCTGCTCAAGTGTCAAGCTTCATCACGGCCATGGCTGCAGCGAGCTGGATCTCGGCAACGCTGCGCGCGACCGGGAAGCGGCCGCTGCCGGCAGCAGCTTGGCGGGTGGTCGCGTTCCGAGCCGGGTCGCCCGCGGTGTCCGGTACGGAAGCGGGCGAGGCGTCAGCCGTGGCAAGGCCGTCGCGAGCGCGCGTCGCAGCACCCAGCAAGCGAGTCACAGCTGCGCGGCCGGCGGCCAAGGCTGGCAGCTGGGTCGGCACGCCAGGTGCGGCAGCGGCTTCGGCTCCTCGGCGTCGCTTCGCCTGGCCTGGCTTGGCTCGGCCCGGCTCGGCCCGGCTCGGCTCGGCTTGGACGCCTGGCCACTGGCGTGCGCTTCCTCGGCAGCGACTGCGAGACCGACGGCGAGCTGGACCGCGATGAGGCTCGTGCCCCCACATGCGAGCAACAAGAGAAGGTGTGGCAGGGTCCAGCTCGCAAAAGAAGCCAGCTGTGGCTGGCTTAAAGCTGAGCTGGCTAGCCCGCTGGCTGCACTGCTGTTAGCAATTGCAACGGGCGATGCCAGCACCCTCAGGCAGGACGTTGTTATCGACGGTGGGACCGCGGGATTGCGCTGCGACATGAAGTGTCATGTAACGTGGGACGCCTGGCTGGTGTGATCGAGAAGCTTGGAGGGCGGCATGGCCCGGAGAGTGGCTCTGGACGTTTGGCCGCCAGGAGTCTTGCGCGTATTCTCATTCGTATTTTGTCGTGCTAGCTGGCTTGTGGCTTGTGGCATGTGGCTGTGGCTGCAGCTACTGTGATTAATTGCTGTAACTATCTCCATCGAGTCGCCAATTGCGAGCTTCGTGGGCGGAGGGATGGCCTGCCCGCCAGCAAGCCAACCAGCAAGCCAACCAGCCAGCCAGCCAGCCAGCCAGCTAGCCAGATGCTGACAATATCTGACATCGGTCCGCTCGCGCGCGAGTGAGCGCAGTCAAGATGGACCACGTCGAAGTGGCGCCGCAAGTATGACAGAAAGCAGGCTCTCGTCTCGCAATCACTGACCATCGCAACGCAAAGATAAATTGGCTTGAGAACGTGCATTGAGCGACTGTGATGGAAATTCGTCGGAAAACTAACTACAAGCTGTCTTTGCCGCTTGTATTTTTGCAGCTGCAGAATACGAAAGGGGACAGAAAAACTCGTAAACGGATAAAATCTGTTATTACACGCACCTGCGCAGCCAACCGTTTTGCGGAAAAAAGCTGTCAACAAAACGCGCTTTATGGTGATATCTTTACCTGAACATGCCTGCAGTATCTAGTAGAAAAGAATCGCTTCTCTTTCCATGGTTTTTCCGCGCTCCTTTGCAATCCTTTCACCATTTATTTAATCTTCCTAAAACTCATGCCGAGCGACACTGAAGCCTACTTTCCATCCCCATCTCGGCTGCTAATCCATGTGTACCACTTCTCCAACACGACAAGCCATGCGGGCTTTAGTTGAGGTATATGCTTGAGGAGAGGCTCCTTGACCTTGTTTTTGTGTTTGGCAAGCTCTGGTGTGTACGTTTCAACAATCTTAATGAGCGTTTTCTGAATCCAGCGCAGACGCATACGCTCGGGTCCTACAAGCTCTAGGTCGCCATCTCCGATGGTGCGATATCGAGACTCGTCGGCGAGCTCTGTAAGCGAATTGTCAAGCTTGTGAAAGTGATCCTTCATGTTGTCCCAGTCTTCCTGGAAGTCAATGTAGCGCAAGACCTTGAACTCAAGCCCTTCCTGGCGAACCATGGCCTGCCCAATGGCACGGATATCGAACTTGTACAACTGCATAAGCCCTGAACGAACTTCAGTTGCGCCCGCAAGATCCTCGGGGATCGTGTCTTCGCCGGAGAACGCCCACTCAAGCTCTCGAATCTCGCGCTGAAAGTAGAGCTGGGCAGGTTGCTGGCGCAGCACATGCAGCCAGCCAAAGAGTTCGGCAAAGAGAAAACGCGAGCTTTCCATTGCATAACGTTGCGCTCCTTCCGTCCTTTCGTTAAAACCGCAGAGAAAACCCTTGTCTGCAATATTCTTTATGCGTCGCGCAAGCTCAAAGGCCGAGAGCCCCAGCCGGTAGTAAATGTGTATAATCTCCTCAATCTGGTTCTTTGGGAAAAAGTGAACGTTCGGTAAGTCCTTACCGCGCCGCATACCCACAAAGGCGTGGATCGCTCCGCGCAGGTCCAGACGTTGCTGATCTGCGGGGTTGCGACGTTTAAAAGTGCCTTCGAGAAATTTCAAATTGAAAGAGAGGATTTGCTCGAGCGTGAGGTCTGGAGCGTTTCCCCAACACAGAATCGATGGCGGCACCATGAGCGGCATGGCGTCGAATTTGTCCGAGATCCGTTCCCCCACCGCTTTCGTGCCCGCGCCCGCCAAGAGGATAATTTGAAATTTACCTCTCTGGAACTCGCGAAAGATGGTCTCCGCAAGGTCCTCGCCGTACACGCAAAAGGGCGCGGCGTTGGGAAACTCGTAACGTTGATTCTTGTCCTTGTCCAGGGCTCCATCGCTCACGATAATGAGGATATTCGCATTGGAGTCTCGGATCGTGTTCCAAAAGGATAGCCACAAATCCTTTTCTTGCATCGTAAGGCTCGACGTGTCCTTCCTGCCTGAGGAAGGCGCGCCCCCGTGACGGCTGGACTCGGCCTTGTGCTGTTCCAGATCATCCTGCGACAGCGGCCAAATCTCCGTTTCCAGGTCCTTCATCCCGTTCAGCTTTGCGAGGTGGCCCTCAAACTGCGTCTCCAGCGACGTGCTGCCCGGCCGGTCGCCCCGCACGGCGGCGTCGCGCGTGCTCAGCCGCAGCAGCAGCGCCTTCCACCGACCCGTCGCCATGCTCCCCGCCTCTCCCCGCGCGCCGCCTCTCCCCGCGCTTCTCGCCCCTCGCGCGCGCGCCACGCCCCGCCGCCTTGCGCGCCGCGCCCGCCGCCTTGCGCGCGCCGCCTTGTGTCTCTGCCGCACGACAGTTCTCCGCCTTGGACGAGATCATATCCATCTCCAGGTCCGCTCGCGGTCGGAGAAGAATCCGGGCTCTGCGCTCGAAGGCACCTACGTACCTGCGCGGCGCCATCTGTCCGGGGCTCTCTCGCGCCCAAGCGCCGCCTCGCTGCCTCGAGCCGCTCGCCGCGGCCCCCTCGCGCGCCATCGTGGATGTGGATGCAGAGCGCGCTCGGCTCGTCGAGAGAGCTCCAGCTTCCCTGCCTCGGCACGGGTACCGCCGCTCCGGTACCGAGGACCGGGACAGCTCCATCGCTTGTTTGGGTAACATGATGGGAGGGCACGGCCTGCTGCTTGCGACGCACGAGCTCGTCGCGGTCGTGGCAGGCATGCAGGCATGCATGCAGGCAGGCAAGCAGGCAGGCAGGCTCCTATGTAGGGCGACAGCTGGGCCGAGCCGCTGCGGCGGGCCGCGGAGGACGAGCGAAGCCACTGTAGAAAGTAGCAAACTTGCCTGAAAAGGGACAGCCGCCACCGCTGAGGCCTCCATCGTCTTGCGGTCAAGCGGCGCAGGCTGTCGCGTGCGCACCGCTCCGCCGCTTGAAAGTCCCGTTTGAGTGGTGATGCGAACGCGCAATGCAGCCGCAACGGCTGCGCCGGCTGCTCAAAGGCTCGTAACATTCTTTGGGCTTACGTAGTTCCGTTTCCAACTGCCGTGGCACAGAACGGTCATCTGTTCATTGAATAACAGTTGCGTCCCGCTCACTAGTACGTATATACGTGTACGTGGCGTGCTTCGAGACGCACGCCAAATTCACAACAGAGTTTTCCCTGTCAGGAGCGCAGCAGCGTCCTGAAAACGTGCGCCGGGGAAGCGGCGCAGAGCTGCTGGAACAAGCGACGCGCCGCTTCGCCTCGTACACGAACGTTTGCAGTGCGCAGAACTTTTTCCGAAAAAGCAAGACGCGTATCAATCGGTGCGCAGCCAGTAGTATTTAGTCAAAGCAGCAGTGACCAAGTTAAGGAAACATGTGCCGTCCTCGGGCTGCCCGGCTTGCACTCTTTTGCTTCGCACTCCTCGGGCTAGTCGTCACTGTAAAGGTGATCGAGCTTTATAAACTCGAGGACGAATTGCCTGTAGAAATGCATTTGCAAATCAATGAGACCGTGACTGACACCAAGCGTATCGAGACGATGCGACACAATCCCATTGTTCACTATACTACCAATCTGACGTTTGTTGCAAAGCAGCAACCCGTGCCAGTGCCAGAGACAACTCGATCTCGCAGATTCCATCACCCCGTTCTTGCGAGCGCTGCGCGAAAGATTAACATCAAGCCTAGCGGCAGTCGGTTCATCCCTACTTCAAAGCCATCCCTGCCCACCAAGGCGACGCACGAACCACGGATGTCTCTGCGCTCCAATGTCAACGAAACAGCGCAAAGCAATCGCACACCGAATTCCAACGTCACGAGGCTACCTTTCCTCACCAAAGCAGCACGTAGACCTCGGCTACCCCCCAAAGACGAACTTCGTCCTATCTTTTGGTCCGAGCCAACGATTTGGCTTACTCTTCTCGACGAGAGTGCTGCTAGTGAGGCAGGTTCAAAGGCCTTCAAGCGTCATATATTATCTAAAAACCTTTTCGGCAAGGTCGCATGGAGCGACATGGGAGTCATGTTTACTCCCGACGCGCCACACGACCTTCTTACTTGGGCAAGAGAAATCGGCGCAAGCTTGTTTCCGGTATCATCGCATCCTCACGGCGCAGTCAATGCCTCGCGAGATCTTCAACGCTCCTTGACAAAGCTGCAGGCGTGGTGTATGCCCTCGTCGCCCAAGCTGGTTGCCTTCATGGACATCGACACAATCGTCATGCGTGATGTACGTGAAATGGTGACTCTCTGCGGAGCCAGCGACGATGCAGCGTTTTGTGGCGTTGCTGCAGGGATCGATCACCCAAAGTACACAATTGACCCCAGCTTGTTCGTCGCGTATCCATCGAAGCGCCATTGCGAGGCGCTGCGGTTGCGGTCCGAACGCCGCCTTTCCAAGAATCAGACGATTGACGGGGCCAAGGACATTCTCAATGAATACTTTACCTATGTGAACCGGACAATGTTGGACACTCGCTTTCTACATGTTCAGGCCGACGCGCGTCCCCTTCATTCGGCAGAAGACTCCTTTGTGATTCAGTATACTCCATACAATGTGACGACGTCGATCGGTCCATTCGTGGCCAATGCAATCGCGGAACTCGATCAAACTGTTGCTAGCTTTGATAGTCAGCGCGCAGACCAGATTCCGAAGCGCGTGCTCTACGCAACGTTGCTCACTCCCGCCCCAAAGGAAGGCTTTACGCACTCAACCACCGCTGATGTGTTCAAAGAGCACCACATGAGCAAGTTTCTCTGGGGTCGTATTCCGTGGGAAAACCAAGCCATTGTTTATACAGAGGATGCATTTCCCGAGTTTCGCAAATGGCTAGAGGACCGAGGAGGGCATGCCATCAAAGTTCCACCTCTCTTTTGTGAAAACGCGCGCGATAAGCGCTACAAGTATCAGTTTACCAAACTCCAATTCTGGAATCTCACAGACTGGGATATGATCGTTTACACAGACCTCGACACCCTCATCACGGGCGACATTACAAAGCTTTGGAGCTCATGTCCCTCTGGCTTCAACTTGTGTAGCGTGGATGAGCCCCGCTACTTTCACAAGGGGTTCACATACATGAATGGCGGTGTTTTGCTCGTGCGGCCAGACTCAGGATACTACAACTTTCTCATCGAGGGCCGAAGAACGTACAAGAATCGCACCTTACTTTGCGAGCAAGACTTTTTCAACTTTTTCCTTACCAAGGACAGATACGCCGTTGTTGACCCAAAGTACAACACAATGGGCTTTGACCGCTTTCGCAGCATTCGATTCATGCAAGGAAAAATCTTGCACTTTGGTCTCAAAAGTGTCAACCAGCTTCATGAAGGCGTCACGCCTGCCGAGCGCGACTACATTCACCAAATGATTGCCAAAGCTGACAAGGAAGCCTTGGCGTTTACGGGGCCCGTCGTGGCTTCGGAGAAGAAAAGGGAAAAGAAAAAACAGATCATCATAAACAGCAACAGCCACATCAACAACTACGACAGGAGGAAGAAGTACGGAACCAGACCTCGCTTGGCTGACACGCTGCGGCACTAAGTTGCGCATCCATCCTCGATAAGCTCTTCAACCCAAGAGGGCCACGATGCAATTCTAGCGCCATACGTTGTTTCTTCATCTTGTGGTCGGAACCTGTCTCGAACAGTTCTTTGACGAGGTGGAAAAAAAGAAAAAGATGAATCATCGGCAAATGTATACAGACGAGAACCAACCTTGAATGAATAATAATTCTTTTCTTCATTCCACTCCCACATCTTTCCCTTCTCATCCGTCTCGCAAGCCCAGATCAATGCCGTCTCAGCGAGAACTCAGGGCAGCGAGCTTGGCTCTCCGCAAAGTCATTGGCTCGGCTCGTGCTTGACCTTTTTATCCTTTTTTTTTTCTTCTTTTTTTTTTCCCTTTTTTCGGCATTTCATTTGGGCTATTTCGCTCCAAAGCTCAGTTCATTGCAGCCTGGTCGCATAGTGAGTTATACAACCGTCGGCACTTTATGGGGAGCGGCGTCAAGTGGGCTATGCGGCGCCAAGTAGGCTATAGGGATCGTGACGATCCGACGAACCACCCGCCAAGCCAAGCCAAGCCAAGCCAGGCCAGCCAGCCAGAGCAGAGCAGCTTTGCGATCGCGCGCGCCAAGCAAGAGCAGAGGAGCAGCGACCGGCGCGGAGGGCGCGTCGCGGGGCGCGTAGGAGCAGAAAGCACGAGCAGGCACGCGAGGATAAAAGATGTCTGACGACGAGGACCGGCGGCGCGGAGGCGCCTCCGACGGCGAGGACGAACGCCCCCAGGACGACGCCAAGGACAACGACCAGCTCGCGGACAAGAAGGACGGTGAGCCCGAGACGGACAAGGGCGGAGAGCCCGGAAGCGGCGGCGGCAGCAGCAGCAGCGTCAAGCTGAGCGACGAGGCCGACAAGGTTGTCAAGCGCCTCGAGGACGATGGCAAGCTCAAAGAGCCTTTTGACGCAGAAGCTCTCGAAGACCTCGCCAAGATCCCGGCCGAAGGCCAGATCGCCACGCTCAGCAAGTTCGAGCAGGCTGTCGATGAGGGCCAGGAGATTCGCAACGTGAGTGGATTTCTTCGCGGTATCGTGCGTCGCTACCAAGAGTCAGAAAAGATGAAGGACGCCTTCAAGGATCTCCCGGACTCCATCAAGGAGATGCTCGAGTCCGTCTTTGCGCGCGGTGGACTCACCCGCGACGCACTGCAGGAGCGCTCTCTCGCTCTTCTGCTCCGCATGGAGGAGGACGACATGAAGCGCTGCATTGAAAAGTACCTTGATACCCCGGAGAGCGAGATCAAGCGTCCCGAGCCTTTCATGCACGGTATTGTGCGCCGCGCTTCGAGCGGTCGTCGCCGTGGCGGCGGCGGCGGTGGCGGCGGCGGCGGCGGCGGCGGTAGGAATCAGCCTCTCGATCCCGCCGTTCAGGACGCCATCAACGACCTTGTGCGCGACAACATCGTGCGCGAGGGCGAGATCGACCAGCGCAGCATGGATGATCTGGCCAACCTCGGTCGCGAAGCGTCGCTTGAGATCATTGACAATTTGCGTCGTTCTGACGTGAGCAAGATCCGCAACATGGGTGCCTTCTTTAACGGCATTATCCGTCGCTTCAAGGGTGATCGCCGTGGTGGTGGCGACCGCGGCGACCGCGGCGGCCGCGGCGGCCGCGACTACGGTGGCCGTGGCGGCCGCGACCACGGTGGCCGCGACTATGGCGGCGGTGACTACCGCGATCGTTACGATGATCGCGGCGGCTACCGGGACCGCTACGACGACCGCGGGGGCAGGGGCTATGATCGCGGTGGCTATGACCGTGGTGGCTACGACCGTGGATACGATCGCGGCTACGATGACCGCGACGGTGGCTACCGTGATGATCGCGGCTACGATCGTGGCGGCTACCGTGAGGAGCGCAACCACTAAACCAAACGAGGAGAATTGACAACTCTTGGCCACCTCGCGCAAGTCCGCCTGTCAATGACAGTCACAAGCGAACGAACACCCAAGGAATCATCAAACTACAAGCAAAACACGCAATTTGGGCCGACTCGAGCCTCGACAACTCCCTCTCTCCTTCCCTTCTTGTTCCCTCTTCTTCTTCCATCTCCATCTTCTTCTCCATCTTCTTCTTCTTCTTCTTCTTCTTCTTCTTCTTCCTCTTCTTGTCCTCGATGTCTTTGAAGCACAATTGTTCAATTCACTGCGTCACAAATCTTCGCAAAGGCATTTTGGCTATATGCATGCATGCGGGAAGGCAGTTTCCAATCTTTGATTGAAACATCCAACACCAGCAAAACAGCATTATCCTCACTGATACCAATTCCGATCTCGCCAATCGGTTCAATCCCATCCTTCTTACTTCTTACTTCTTCTTCCTCCCTTTTCTCCCCCTCCATTTTTTTTTCTTCGCACGTCTCGCCCACGAGCAATGTATACCCCGTCGAGCATCACTCACCTCATCGTATTCAATGTTGATATCTGCCAACATTATTTGAATTGGGGACGATTTTGGACCATGTCTTTCGCTTTCCTTCGCGTCAACTCCTCCCGAAGTGCCGAGCACTTCTTGCCTGGCTCAACGCACTGTTAATGAGAACGTGCATTGCAAAATATAATTGCAAGACGAGATCTTTTTGTACTTGTATCTTAGAATGTGCTGAAATCCTCTGTTCATGGGCGAACATGGATCTGACGCGTTGCTTATAAGTTATTTTACACTGCAGTCTGAATCTTGCCACGCTGTCAATGTCCTTTTCTATTGTTTTGAGTTAGGTGTGACGCAAAAACCAATTTTATGTGAATTAAGTTTGACGCGATCGATGCCAATTACCTTTTTTGGCGAATCAAGTCCGACGCGCTGTCTTTACAAAAGTGTTTTCAAGATTTTTCGCGAGCGTGGGTCCACATGCGCCAAGTGCCCGAGAAGCCGCCAGCAAGCTGCACCCACTCCTCCCTCCCCTCTTGTGAGCAAAACAAATCAATTCAGAACAAAGATCTCAAAACGTGATGTCCAACTACGAGATAGTAGTAGCAGTACTGGTCGTACCTAGGCCACAGGGGGGGGGGGGGGCGGGGGGGGGGGGGGGGGGGGGGGGGGGATGGGGTGAAAGTCAAAACCGGTGGTGCGTCTTATATTAACCGTGACGAGGTTTCTTGGAGCCAGCGATCTCGCCGGGGTGTGCAGGTCGCTTGCCCTTAGACCCAGGGCCGCGCATTTCTTCATGCCCGCCGCCAACCGGAGCGAGACCGAGGTGCTCCTCTATTGCCGCGAGCCTGTTGACAATATGTATTGTGTGGTTCTGCACAATCTCTTCGACCTTGCCGTTGAACGTTTGAAAGAGTGTATTCGTCGCCGACTTGGTCGCTGCCTTGGTCGCAACTTGCGCGGCAATATCTGCTGCGGTCTCGGCCGCGGCCTTACTGATTGCGGCTTGCATGTCGGACAAGAGTTTATTCATTGAGCCTCCCATGACCGGCTCATCGTCTGCAAATGGGTGAAGCGGCGGCCCTCGATCGAGCACATTCGGGATCGATGAGGCAGACAGCTCGCGCGCCGCCAACTGGGCAGCACTTTTATCGGCAACCGAGAGGATCCCACGTGGCTTGGCCCGATCATGCGACGCGACCAGGCTCGAACGCACCATGGGCAGCTTTCCGTCATTCTTTATAGCCTCTTTCACGCATCGATGTAATGCTGACAGCGTCACGTCGCCTGCAGCCTTGCATGCGTCTCGATAGCTTAATTTACGCCCAAAAAATTCACCCTGACCCAAGACTGCGTCAATGGCGTACTGCATGCGCTTGTGATGCTCTGGATCCGATCGTCGTCGGTGCGGCCGCCGAGGGCGCTTCTCTTTGTTTTCAGTACGTCCCATGGCATTCATGTTCTGCATCGTGCCGTCTGCGTCCGCATTTCCCTGGCTTGCGAGATCTGGCGGCATCGGCCCGTCCTGTACCTCTACGGCGACGCCTTGGGCACCGCCGAGATCGGCCGCGCTTTGCATCCTAGCAAGCCACGCCCCGTGCCTCTAAAAGGGACAATGAAAAGAAAAAGTAATTCAAGACAAGAGGACGAAGACCCGCAGCGATTTCGTCTTGGCTTTATTCACGAGCCCGCGGTACTCGCCTCGCTCACAGGGCTTGATCGCTCGGTCCTCGCCGACCCGAACCTGCGCTCTCTCTCTCTCTCTTTCGCTCTTCTCCGCAAAACGAGAGCTCCTTTGATTTTGGCGCAAAAAAGACGTGCAATATCGTTGCGTTTGACGCAGTGAATCCCAACCAGACTCGACCGCGTACCTCTCCTCCTCGTTCGCGTCCTTGGCGTCGGCCTGCTCGACCTCCCCGGGCAAGTTCGTGCACGGATAAGCTAGCTGCCACCTCGTGCCAAAATCCCAGACTCCTCCGCTCGCCGCCGAAGCGCTTCCGCGGCGAGAAGACGTGCGGCGCGGCGGGGCCTTCTGCACGCGCGGGTCTGCCTCCTGCCTCAGGCGCGGGCGGGCGCGGGCGGGCGCGGGCGGGCGCGGGCGCGGGCGACCAGGCGCGCGAGCAAAGGCGGTCTAGAGCTCTCTCTCTATCTCTGTGTCTGTCTCCGTCTCGCCTGTCTGTTGACCGGCCGCTCCCTCTCTCCCTCACTTTCTCCGCGTTCGCGCCGCGCATACCCGACTTGCGTCCGGCTATAGACCACTGGCCGTCTCTGTTACGTGTTACTTGGCCTTCGCTGGCGCCTGTTTTTTTCCCTCCCTGGATTCCCCGGTCGGGGTTAATGGTTTCACCGAATCCTGGATTTCGCTAGGGATGACCGAGGAGTCGAAGATGGTGTGACTGATGCTAGGATGAGAAATTAGGCCTAGGCCAAAGAGGATTCCTTTTTCATTGACGAGTATGAGCAGCTACCGGCAGGTGGCTCTGGTAGGAAAGTGTAAGAACGCATGCATGCATACGGGTGACATAGCAAGGTCGCGGGGTCATCTTCGAGGGGAATATCCCATGTGTAAATTTTTTTCTTCTACTTGGCCTTCAAGCAAGGGCCGACCCGTCAACTCACGGTCGCATCCGTTCACTGCAGCAAATTTCAAGACAAAAAGAGTGTTATCATTGTTGTTCTCGTTCTTAATTTCATACATAATGTGCATGCATCTTCACGGCAGCAGCGCTACTGCTCCTGCATTCCCATAGAGACTGGGCCATCGTCATCCCAGCGGCCAAACTGCAGCTTGATAATTTTGTCGGATTTTTTGATGAGCTCGGACACTTCAACGAACGACTTGCCCACAACCGGAATCTCGTTCACCTTGATGAGCTCGTCCTTGAGACCGACGAGCCCCGTCGCCTCGATCGGACCCCATGAACCGGAGATTGGCAGGTCGCGGAACCCAGCCACAATCACGCGGCTGTCATTAGTCCAACCCAGACTCAGACCAAGACCATCGCTCATATCCACAGTGACGTCAAATTGGTTGTTCGGAAGCTCGTGGTACGCAATTGGCTTACTCTTCTTGAAGCGCAAGTGGTATGGCACGGGCTCGCCATTCTCGTCGTAGAGCTCCTCGTGGTCGCGCTGCGGAGGACGGAAGATGTCGGGAATTGGGTCGTTCGCTGGCTCACGAGCCTCGCGCACGCGTGCAACCGGCACTCCGGACTCTGTGCGGCCCTCCTCGCCAAGGTATTCGACCTCGTACGAATTTGCTGACGTGTTCACCTGCGAGATACGAGCGCGCACCCAGCCGTCACCCTGCTGGTTCCGGACTTCGACCGTCTGCCCTGCCGAGAATACTGGCCTGTAAATGTGGACAAATGCAACATCGACCAGACTCTCGCCAGTCTCCTCGTCCACCAGCGTACATGTGGACGACGCCTCGTCAACAAAAGATACAATTGCGCGCACGGGCGCAAAGTCTTCGGGGCGCTTGACGTCCATCAAATCGCCAGCAGCAATTATGAACGGACGCACATTCACGCGCGGTACCATGACAGGTGAGACGGCCCCCTCGGCAGGGTCCTCAGCAAAGCCGTCAAAGAGAATGCCATACATTTCCGTCGGCACGTCGCGCGTGTCGACAACGCCGCGCAGATACCTTCCCTCGCCGGCGTGCAAGGCCTCCACCAGGCTGCCGGGCTCCAAGTTCATGAGGGGTGCGCGCACCAGCCCACTGGCCACCATGGCTTCGGGCGCCAGGTCACTTGAAACATACGTCAGATCGTACGTGTCGTTCTTGTTGACCTTGGCCACGCGCGCTTCGTGCCACGTCTGACCCGCGCCATACTTGGCCTCAACATGGTCATTCACGGCAAAGTTCGAGCGCGCGCGCTGCATTGCCGACAGGGCCACCACTTGTTCGCTCTGATCGAGCGGAACATGGTCAAGCTGCACGGTGAACTCACCGTTGTGGTGGTCCGCCACAAGCGTGCCCTTGTGCCATGCTTCGGGCGTTCCAGACTCGTCAAAGTCGCCCTGCGCCTCGATACGATCTCCCACCGAAAAGTCGTGCAGGAGACCATCGCCCATGGCGGGACCCTCGTCGACCATACACTTGGCCGGGATTCCGCGCTCCAAATCGTCGTTCGCAACGGGCTCCTTGGCACGCGCCTGCCGCCGTTTCCGAGCGTACACAAAGATTGCCAGCACAAGCAAAGCAATAATTAGGCTTAGCACCACGCCCAGAATAATGCCCAAGCTCCCGCTTTCGCCATCGTCCTCGCTCGATGGCGGCAGCGTGGCTGCCCCACTCGTACACGTCGAGTTGTCTTGTACGATGTCACCGTCCGCGAGGCTTTCGTCGGCTTCGGAGCGCAGAACTACCTTGAACGTATCAAAGGCGTCGTCTGCCGTGCACAGTACCGTTCCATTCGCGTCGGAACCCACCGTGCGCAAGTCGGCCTCTTCGACCTTGGACGTCGTCGAGTTCGACAGCACGCACATGAAAAGGGAAAGGTCCATCAACTCCAGCGAGGCGCCCGCAAGCTCAATCTCCGTATTCGCCGTTCCAACGCTGCACGTGGCAAAGCTCGACGTCGAACCCAAGCACCTTGCGCTGTTGCGCGCTGCGCTCACTTCCAAGGCGTAGGATGCCACCAGATCCACGTCCCTCATGCTTACCGTCAGAGATTCGCTGATACTCGTGCTGGACAGCGTGCTGCGCACGTCGCAAAGCACCTCGTCGGTCGACCCATTGCTTTCGAAGGAATTCGTAAAGGCAACCTCACTGCTTCCGCTTGATCCTGAGCAAGTCGTCCCTTCGAAAGAGTCGTCGTTCCACGCGCGGTAGGCGCCGAGCGATGTGCCGGTCAGAGTGGCGGTCACGGGCTCTCCGACACAGATCGTGGTCGGGGTGTCGACGGAGATGCAGACGCGCGCCGCAGTTGGCGCAAACTCGAGGGCCTTGACCGACATTGTCTCGTTGCCATCGTCGACTCGTGCGAGAAGGGTAATGCTCGTGTAGTTTCCGGCATCACTCTTTGGCTCCCAGCCTGGTGCCTGGCATTCGACTGAGGGATTCGAGCCCCCCGTGAAGATGGGCGTGCCGACCTCGAGTCCGCTTGGACCGTCAAACTCGCATGAGACGCGATCCCGTTCCTTGGCAAGGGTAATGGCCGATCGGCCACCAAGAACCAGCTCCACCGCTGCGCGAGCGCAGTCCGCATCGGTTGCGGGAACACCACTTCCCTGCGAAAGGTTGCCCGAGCAGACCTGCGCCTTGTAGCCTTGCTCAAAGCTCACGGGGTCGCCCACACTCGAGTTCGTGCCGTTCACCGCGTCCGTCACTACCACCAGGGTCACCGAAGAATACGCTCCCAAATTAAACGAGGACGTGCTAAAGGGGCTCCATACCTCGGACGCGCAGATAATCGTCGAGCCAGAGGCATTCGGCCATATGGGCTGCGTCACATCGATGCCGCCCTCGGGGTCCCAGTCCGTGTCGATTTGCCACTGGCATTCCCACTGCGTCAGCACCGTCACCGTCTCGGTCTCGTTGGCATCATTCGTGCGCTCTTGCGTGTCCGTGTCGCCAAAGACCTCGAGCAGGGACTCGATGCTGGCACCAGAAAATTGGGTGGAGAGTGCGTCGCCAAGACAGTACGCAGCCTCCTCGGTTGAAGAAGTCTGCAGATCGCGCCGTCTTTCTTCGGTGCCATCCGTCTGCGGATCCACCACCACCTCGTTACTTAGGCAGCTTCCCTGCGCGCCAAGCTCATACCCGCTCACGTCGACGTTCACTGAGGCGCCCTCGACGTCGGTCCGAGGAAAGCGCACGGCGCTCACTCGGTGGTTCTCCAGCGTTGCCTTGCGCGGCAGCTGGCAAGAGACAAAGGCGTCCGACCCGGAGCCCACGACCGAGCCCTCGACAGTGCTGCCGCCGTCAAAGGTGCACTCCACGGCGCTCCCGCTGTCCGAAGTATCCAAGGAGGCAAGCAGCGATGCGAAGCTCGTGCCGCCGCTCACAAAGACGCGTGCAGCCTCACCAACACAAACGGGGTCGCCCGTCGGTTCCTCCAGGGCGCCCACGCTTGACACGAGACACGGCGACCCTGTGATTACATCGAGGTTGAAAGCAATGCTGCCCAAAACAGATTGCTGCGTCTCGTCGCTCTCTGAGGAAGAGCACGCAAACAAGAGCTCGACCTCGAGGCCCTGTGCCACTCCGTTTCCTTCGCCGAGCAAGAGCTCGTCCGGAATGATGCAAAAGAGACCCTGATCGGAAGCGTCGCGCTGCGCGCTTACGAGCACCGAAGATGCATCGCCTGCGATGGGCAGTCCACCGGAAAACCTGCACTGGACAGCGGTCTCGTCGAGCCCGCTCGCGGTGCTTCCGGAAAAGAGCACCGCCGCGCCAACGTCGTCGGCATTGGCCTGGGCCCAGCACGCCGAGACGTCCTTGCCAAGAAAGACCTCGCTGGCGGATGATCGCGTTGAGAGCTCGAGGCATTGGCTTGTTTCGCTGGCCAGCGTTTGGCTCAGCACCGTGGCCCCGCCGCTGCGCAGCTCAAAGACCTTAAAGGTCAAAGGGCATTGGCCTTCCTCGACCACGAGGTCAGAGGTACGGCACTCGAACGAGCCATCGCCCAGGGCCGTCTGCGACGCCTCGACTTCCACAGGACTCTTCTTGTTGTTGTCATCGATGAAAAAGCACTTCACAGATGCGTCGGAACCATCAATGACCGCCGAAGATGAAGCTCCCGGGACCAGCCGCACGGCGGCGTCGGCGCCAAAACAAGGCTCCTCGTTCACTTCAACATCGATGCAGGCCTCGAACGCAAGGCTTGTTCCATTATATGTCGAAAGCGCCATGGCGCGACCCGAGCCCGAGCCCGATGCGGCGTACAGGTACGCGCCCGTCGTCATGACGCGCTCGAGGCTGCTTGCATTGTACTGCGATGGGTCGTACACGTCATCAGGTAGAACGCAGGTGATGCTATTCGTGTCTGACGCGCTGGGCGACCGAATGTAAGAGTACTCGTTGCCCTCGTCGTCTTCAAAGTCAATGATGCAAACCACGCGCAGTTCCGAGTCCGCGCTGGCCGCTTCGTGCGCCCATTTAATGGTGCTGCCAGAAAATGTGGCCTCGGCCTGGCCGTCCATGCGCCAGCATACCGTGGCCGGCACGTCTGCGTCCACACAAGACGGCGACACGAGGTCGAGGTTCGATTCCGGCTCGGGCAGCTTGGTGTATGTGAGCGACGACACTGTGGTGCCGGGGATGGTCTCTCCGCCCCCGAGGCTCAGCTGCAGACTTAAGCCAGAGATGACGGCTGGGCTGACGACGCTGACGTCGGCAACGGCGGCATTGTCCACGGAGGAGCCTTGCACAGTGAGCGCGTCTTCGTCGACAGTTGACGAGCTCCGAAAGCGCGCGCTCGCGTCGTCGGCCGCAAGTTCGCACGTGTACGAGTCACCGCTCTCGGCGGCAATGGCGTCTGCGGTACGTGTGAAAGAGTACCCGTCGTCCTCGAACTCAAAGACGCATTGCACGGTAAAAGTGCGATTTGCGTTCGAAAGCAGGCTGTCCACAGTCTCGCCCGTAAGAGCGTACTTGATCTTGTCTCCTAGGCAACGCAAGTCGTCGCTGCCGTCCTTTGCGCTTGCCGTAACGCACGCAGGGCGATCCAAGGAAAAGGTGGTCAGCGGCCCCACCTCGCGTCGCTGTTCCGCTTCGACATTGACAAACTGAACGGAGACCACCTCATCTTCGGTATCGGAGCTGTAGTACGAAAGAGGCACCTCACACTCGAAGCCGCCGACGATTCTCGTGGCCGGCACGTCGGGGAAAACGTAGTCTGGCTGGCCCGACATGGTAAAGGTGCAGACGGGGTTCGTGAGCACGGTCACGGAAGTACCCGTAATCTGCACCATGGGCGAAACGCCGGCGCAGATCGTGCCGTTGACGTTTGACGTGCTGAGTCTGATTTGAAAGTCGCCAATGATGTAGGCTGTGAGATTGCCCACGATTTTATCGAGTGAGCCTGCGTCTTCGACGGGAAAGATGCGGCTGGTGCTGTCGGTGATCTCTGCGACCTCCTTGAGCTGCTTCCTTTGCCTGGCTTTGCTCAAGCTCCCGGTCAAGGTGAGGGCGAAGATTTGGGTGTTGTTGAGCTCCCGGATATCCGCTGCAATGGCCTCGGAGCGTGACTTGGCGTCGCTGTCACCTTCTTTCCTGGTCCGCTCCAAGAAACCATCTGTGACGTAGAGGATACTTGATGTGCGATCCGGGGGCGCCAGGGCCACAGCCTCTTCGATCCACTCTTGTGTCTGGGTCAGCGCCGTCTCTGCGCATGTGTTACCGTCAGGTTTGATGGCGCCCAGTGTTTCGAAGGCTTCGGCGATTTTAGTTACATTGCCCGTGGGACTTAGGATGATGTTTGGATCCGTGCGCACACCTATGCAGCGAAAGACGGTGATGGCGACGCGGATGCCGTTGTTCTCGGGGCTCTCGTAGAAAGACCCCACGAACTCAGCCATCTCTTTGACAGTCTCTGCGCAAAACGAGGCGAGGAGCTCCATGCAGGTGAGCCCTCCCGAGGCCTCTTTGCACTCTTTGTTTCCGTCGCTCACGCTGCCAGAGGCGTCGACGACAAAGTAAAAGTCCTGGGCCGTGCTGACGGCGGCCACTTCTGCCGCCTGCGCCTGCAACGCGACGTTGGCCAGGGTCATCGCCGCCACCGCCGCGGCGGCCACGACGCGGCCCAAGCTCGCGCGCCGCATGTTTTCCTCTCCTCTGCTCAGCAGAAGTGCCGGCACTGGGAATCGGGGTGGGGAAGAGGCGGGAGGGGGGGTCGGCCCTCGCGGGTCGGCTTCGTTCCAGGTTTAGTGTAGCTGGCTCGCCGCGGCGCACGGCGGCCGTCCGCTCCACGCCAGTTCGTATGCACCTACCTCCTCCTCTTTCCCGCCTCCCGCACTCTCTCCCTCCCCCCTTGCAGTGGGTAACTGAGTGAGTGAGTGCGTGAGTGAGTGCGCTGCGGATTCACCGACCCACCCGCCGCCGAGCGCGACGTCGGCGCCGTCGATAACGCCGCGCTGGTAGAGCTGGCTGAGAGCGGTGGGTGGCCCACCGCGCGACGCGACTCGCTGCTGCTTTACCTGCTGCTTTCTTTCCCTGCTGCTGCAGACGCCACGCCGCTGGCTCCAGGCTCTCTCCCCGCCTTGCCTGCGCGCTCTCTCTCTCCCTCTCCCTCTCTCTCTCTCCGCCAGCCCGCAGATAATGCACGCCGCCCTCCGGGGCGCTCTCGGAAACAAACGGCACCTTCGCCTCGCCTCGCCTCGCCTCGCGCTGCCCTCCACTGCGCGCTCGGCGCTCGCTCGGCTGCCCGCCCTCTCCTTCCTTCCTTCCTGCCTTCCTGCCTGCCTGCGTGCGCGCGCGGGCCCGGAAGCTCGGCCGCCTGCCTGCCTGCCTGCCTGCCTGCCCGGAGGCGCCGCGTCCGCGCCGGCCCGCTCGCGCGC
>KN805392.1:508733-562906 GCA_000818945.1 Schizochytrium sp. CCTCC M209059 | reverse complement strand
CCCCCCACCCCCAAAAAAAGCCACACAAACATTTCGTCTTCACATTTCTGTATGCATAGGGCCTAGGCCTACAACCATTTTTCTCGCACGCTTGTCTCTAACATCAGCGTTAAGGAAGTTAGTTATCTTACTCTTCTTCAAGCCCAAGTCAGTTGACCTAGTCGTTAGTACAAGAGAAGACAGGAATCAAAAACCAGCTCAAATGGGCTCACGTCGCATTCACTAAAATCTTCTCCTCGTTCCCTTAAAGATCTACCCTCTTCCTTTGCGCATCCAAGCACACCAACACAGAGCGCCAGGCATTAAGTAGTCTTTCATCTGTTGTTCTGACAGTAAACAAAGTAAAATCGTCTTCAATTCAATCGATCCGTTGAATACCAAGTACGTCGTACTACTAGGCTTAGTACTAGTAATCTAGAGTTCACCGTTCCAAGTCGCAGCACTTGTATAACCACTTTTCGTCCGTGCGTACAAAAGCGTCGCAACTGATGATATCATTCAGTAGCGCCGTGGGAGTCCTCGAGCAATCGCCATCGTTGTCCCATGTGGAGGCAATCGATCCGGTAGAACTTGGAAGATTGAAAAAAAAAAAACTACTTTAAGACGAAGACCAGCCTGAACAGAGCGCACACCAATGGAGCAGTTCCGCATTGAACAGTTGCTATGCTGCCTCGCTCGCGCGTGAGCGACGAGCGCACCACGGACAAAGGAAAGTACGAGTGACCAAAGGGATCTCGCGTGGCTTGCACCATGATCATCACCGACTCCGGCGTGGAGCGTGGCCTGGACACTGCGGAAAAGCAAAAGAAGCTGGTCATGACACTGAGCAAAATGGCCATCACCATGATCGCGATTGACTTTGCCATTAATAGCATTGGCACCGTCTCATCAAGCGATACCATTAGCGACGATGCTACCGGATTTTCGGGAATGGCGGTCGGCATTGCCCTTGCCATCGATGCACTAATTAGCGCGCTAGTGATGCTCATTCCTGGATGTGCCATTGGCGGGGTAAAGCAGCAAAACCCTGCGCTTCTTTGCACCGCATGCGTTTTTAGTTGCATATGTGCTGGATTCGCCTTGCTGACTATGCTGGGCGCCTTGCTAGTTTTATTGGGCGCTGGGACGATCGAGATCGCTGGTGTTCCTCAGGATGCTGACCTCGTGGGATACAACATCTCTGTCATGTTCCTCGCCCTCATCGCCTTCATCACTTGGTCCTTCCTTGCCTACGCGAGTGGTCGTCTCCATTCGACAATGCAAGTTGCTGTCGTCGTTGTGGGTTCGCCGCAACCCGTCACCATACCTGTGGCTGTCCAGATCGCCCCAGACGCAGAGTACGTGAAGCAAGCACCCGTCTAAAAAAAGGCGCAAACCCAGCTCTTGAGAAGGTTATCGTTCCTTGGACGACGATACGCGTCAGGAAACGATTCAGCTTGTTTGTGTCGTCAATGGAGCATTTGTTGTAAATGATTTTTAATTTAAAAAAGCTTACGTGCCTACATTTTGACTTTCTGTTTTTTGGGGGGAGACCTTGAAGAACAATTCCGGATGCTACTCAGCTAGCTCAGTGTGAGTGGAAAATATGGTGCATAAGAAGTATATATTATTTCTGTCAATCACGATCGATCGATCGATTGGCACCATCAGCCTAGACAGACTCGAATCTCTCCACCAAATGGCATGAAAATATATATATATATATATGCCTAGTCGCCTGACAAAAAGACCAGCTCGCTTGCTTCTTGCCACTTGCACTGCATGAATGAGCAGCGAATTCCCTATCATACCTGACAAAGGTAGCGCGAGCTTTTGAACTTTACTTTGCTCGTATAGCTTTCAAAGGAGCATTTCACACCTTGAGAAACCGTTTTGGCGAATAGACCCTACCCACCTTCAAGCTGGTGTCGCAGAATGCACCTCAATTCGTGAGAGCCTCGGCCAATCGATTGGCATAGAGGTCGAGTCAGCCCAGCCCAATTTGAATTGATGTTCTAAAGAAGAGCTTCTGTGGGTAGAGAAAAGGTATCGGCGCCTTCTAGACCGAGCTCCGCGCCAGCCAGCTAGAGACGGGGCGCGGAGAACAGGTTCCTTCTTCCCCTCTCTTGAAAGCGCCTCGTCAAAGAGGGGAGGCGCAAAGTTTGCGGCCAAGCGGTCAATTTGGAAGAAAAATGATAAAGAAATAAATAAAACTTATCCGGTGGGCAGCCGCGCCTTGGCCTAGAACTACTGCTAGTAGTATACTTTGAATGTCATGCCAGCGGTGGTGGGCCAGGCAGGCGGCCAAGCGAGACATGCCACGCGAGCAAGCAAGCCGGCCACATAACTTCCTGTTTTCTCAAGGTGGCGGCTAGGTCTCAAAGGTAAAGAGTGTAACGCAGACCAAGTCGAGCAAACACTAAAAGCCACCACATTTTCCCTCTCCCGGTGTAGAGGGACAAAGGCCGCGCGCGAGAGAGCGCGCCCATCTGGCGGTGCAACATCATGCTCGTCTCCAATGTGAGCCACGTCGATGCCATGGACATCGTGGCAAAGCAACAGATGCTTGTCATGAAGCTCGCCAAGATCATCATCGCCATGATTTCCATCGAGCTGGCCATCACCACTGTCTCCACTTCGCAGACCCTCAACAGAGCGATTGGCGAAGATGGCGACGGCCTCAAGGGCATGGCCTTGCTGTACAATGGTTTGCTCCACGGTATTGTTCTCTTCATCCCGATGTGCGCCATTCTTGGCGTACGGAAACAAAACACTGCGCTTCTTTGCACCTCGTGCATCTTCAGTTCCTTGTGCGTCATTTTCTCCGTGGTCAACATCTTTACCCTTGTATTCTACCTTCTGGGCATGGACATTCTCTTTGCATCGCTCCCCGGTATCGCGGACGACTCGGGTGTTCTGGCCGTTGAGGTGATCATGCTCCTCTACACCCTCTTTTTTTGCTTCGTCTGGGCCTACTCTGCCTTGGCAAGCTACAAGCTCCAAAATTCCATGGGCATTGCCGTAGTGGTGCACTCATCTCAAGATAAGTTTGCTCCCGTGGGAACGCAAGTGTCGACCAAGATTGAGTACGTCCAGTGTGCTCCAGTCTAAGTAAAGTCTAAGATGAAAACAAAGCAAAATGCTTTAAATGCACTACTTGAATTGCCCTTGTCGTCTTGTGTGTTTGATTGTTCAAGTCAGTGGATCATTTGCAATACCTGACAGAAAATCATGAAGAACAAGCCTTCGTATCCAGACATTCAGGCTCTCAAGAGAAAACTTATCCTAGCGGGGGGACCGCGAATGACATCCACAAATTTAGTTGTCTTGAACAGCGGCGCTAGCCCGTTCAATAAACGTGTCAATCAGGTGGAATGCGTGCTCTGGCTGATCCGCAGGCACCATGTGCCCAGCACCACGCAGCACCACGCTCGTCAGCGATCCAGCGTGCTTCCAATAGCCCGCTACCACGCCCCTTTTATCCTTCCAAATGCGCTGCGGCTCCGCGCGATAAGAAGCCGCGTCCGGAAACTCGAGACGCTCCAGCATGCCTGCAGTCAACACAGGGTGGATAATGACGTCTAGCATGCCATTGTAGATGAGGACAGGGACGGAGGCTTCGAGAAGCGCCTCTACCTCGGGGCGAAAGGAAACCATAAAGTCTCCGCGCAACGCCATCTCGACATCGCGACTGTGCGCGCCGAAAGGAATTGAGCCAACGTGAATGCCCTTTCGCACGTGCGGCTGGTCTACAAACTTGCCAAAGAGATCTTCGCTAGGGGGCTCTTCCATCCGCATATAGTTAAAATAGTCTGTGAGCCCCGTCACATTTGTAAAATAGCTCGGGGCCCCAAGGAGATCGCCGTTGATCATGGCATCCCACACCGTAAAGGCTTCACTCATACGGTCTGCCTTGATGAGAGCGGTAGCACGCGCCGTATAATTCTCAATTCTGGCCCGCTCCACCGCCGAGATAATTCCCAGGTTGTACATAACGTCGGGGTATCGAGGCACGTGATGCACCGGATCGATCCAGGCATTGCCTGCGCTCACACCCAAAAATGGCACAAAGTCTTGTTTTGCCAAAAGTGCAGAGAGACCCATCGTATAGTGGCCGCCATAGCTCTCACCTGCGACAACCAGGTTGCCCTTGCGCAACTCAGGAAAGGTCGTGTAAAAGCTACGGAGCAGAGAAACAAGTTGCTGCGAAACCTGCTCTCGCGTGTTGTCGCAGTATTCGCCCTTTTCCGCGACGCTAAAGCCTGTCCCCGCCGGATTGTCAACAAAAAGCATGCCGTATTTGCGCGCCCACGTCCATTCACGCGGGGAAAGCTGCAAGTCAGGCCCAAGACCAAAAGGGCCCATTTCGCCAAACATGCCAAAGAGCGATGAAGATCCGGGTCCACCTTGCAGCCACAGAATGATCGTCATGGGCTCCAGCTCGGGGGCGGCCTTTTGGCGCTGGGCCTTGGCGGCCTCGTTGACGGGTGGCACAAACCACCAAAACAGCTTGTTTTGCGCCGTTTCGTTCACTGTTGCGAGACAGGCCCACGAATCCTCGCCGCCGAGGACGTCGTTTGGCACGCGGCAAGCATCCCGCCCTTCCTGTACACGATCCGGCAAGAAGGTTGTCAAGTCTACGGCCTCACCCACGTCGACGTCTTGATCGACGGTTGTTCTTGTCGTTGATGCCGTTGTCGTCGTCGTCGTCGTCGTCGTTGTTGTCGTCCCACGGGGAGGCGCCAAAAGCACGAGCGCGCCTACGACCGCCAAACATAGGGCTGTCAGCGTCCAGAGACGGCCAGAGGTCTTGCGCGGCCCCGTCGTTTCACCCACATTACCCTCGTCGCGAAACGCGGCGTAGGCGCGGTGCGCCTCGATGTCCTTGCGCATTTTTTGACTTTTCGCGATTTGGATCCATTTTTTCTTTTTCTTTCTTTTGGGGCGATAGCTTGCAATGCAAGATCTTTCTTTGCGTGAAAGGAAACAGACAAAGACACACAATTAAGCAAGCAAGCAAGCAAGCAAGGCAATCAGCCAAAAGGAAGGAAGGTCATGCTTGTGCAGGGTGACGAATGTACGCAGATGTGCATGCATGCAGGCATGCATGCATGCAGGCAAGCGCGAACGGCTCGTCCCTGGACCATCTCAGTCACCACCACCACCACCGCCGCCACGATCCAAAAGGAGAAATAACCAAAAAAAAAATAGAAAAGCGGCTTTATAAGCTTTGACGAACGAATCTAGGGCAGGTGGAACTGGACCATGGTGCGGAGCTCCTCGATCGAGTGAAAGCTGGGGAGCTGCTGGCCAGCAATGGTCCAGCACGGGTAGCCCGGAAGATTGGCCTTCTCGCACTGATCCTTGTTCTCCGGCTTGTCGCAAAGGACAACCTTGAGCTTGTCTGCATACTCGCCAAACTCCAGAAGCTGGCGCTGGGTCCACTGGCACGAGCTGTGGCCGTAGAGGACCGAGTTGTGCGCGTTAAGGCGCTCCGCGACCTTCTCCTGGACCTCGCCAGGAGAGTAGATGGGGCGGTTGTCCACGAGAGCAATGGCCTGGCGCTGGCCGCCCTGAAGGGCCTGCTCGATGATAATGTACGAGAACTCGCCATTCTCCATATTCTCCGCCACCTCTGCGTACACGGCAGCCTTGCTACGCGAGCCCTCAATGTTGAACTGCACGCGGATGCGCTTCACGCCATCAATGTCGCGGTACACCTGGTGCTCGATGTGGTTGCGGCGGCCCTCCTTGCGCCGCGAGTACTCGGTACCGTAGGCGCGAATGTTATCGCCAAGGCGCGAGACCACCTCGGGCTTGTTGCGGATCTCCTCGAACGCGCTGTTGAAGACCGAGTTCGGGCTCATCTTGGTCGGCATCAGCTCCGAGACGATGTAGTAGCCGCTCACGGCCACCAGCGCGGCCACGCCAAGCCACACGAACCCGCTCGCCGCCGTCCGCACGGCGCCCTGCTCGTACCGGATCGTCGTCGGCGGCGGCGCGTCGGAGGTCTCCTGGACGCTCCCGCGCCCCTGCTGCGGCTTCTCCGTGTTCAGCCCGCGCTTCTGCTGCCGCATCGCGAGCTGCTGCTGCTCGCGCTGCCGCACCTGCTGCTGCCACCGCCCTACGGCGCCGCTGCGCGCGCCTCCGCGCTGCGTCGTCGCCGCCGCCGCGTGCAGCGACCGCGCCGCGCCCGCGCTTCTTCGCGCCATGCGCGCCGCCATCGTCATGCCCAGCATCGCGCCGTGCGCTCGCTCGCTCGCTCGCTCGCCCTCCCGCCGGCCGCCTCAACGCTCGCGCCCGCGCCCGCGCTCTCGCTCCCGCTCCGCTCGCTCGCGCCGTGCTCGACCGGGCTCTGCCGCGCCGCGCCTTCTCAAGTTGCTCTTGCCTGTGGCCACTCGCCAATCGTGGGGGCGCCGCGCCTCCTATGGCCTATCGGGTCTTGAAGAGCAGTGTAAACAGGCTATACTCGAGTATAGTATCATCATCCGCGCACAGGCGGACGCTTTCGACACACGACGTACTTTACGCCGGGCTACTGGTTGTCTTCATCGGCATGATGTCCTGGACTGCGCCGCCGAAGTCGCTCGTGTCGACCCGGACGGCGCTGGAGGCCGCGACTCGGGCGATGGGCGGAGAGAGCGTCGGAGAAGCGCGAGGGCGCGGCGCGGAGTATGGTCTGCGCGAGAAACTTACCACACCGGAGTGCGGATCGTGGACTCTGGCGGAGTTCTTCAATTTCGAGAAGGACTCGGAGGAGGAGCGAGCGGTGGTGTGGGTGGACGGATGACTGCACGCATAGCTATGATAGCCGCCGGTATCTAGCTCAGGAAGATCGAAGACAAGTTTAAAAATAAAAGCTGTGGCGGGAGATTGAAGAAAGAAAGAGCACAGAGGTGAAGAGGCGGCGACCCGAAAGAGGCCACAGGCCGAAAGAAATATTACTACCCAACATCATCACGACGGAAGGGAAGGCTGCGATGATGTTTTTGCAAGCAGACAAAACCTCCGCACGGTTCGTCGGCATGCTCACTCATTTGGACTTCTAATCATTGGCACGCTACATCGGTCGTCGGCCGATCTCTACGATGCGAATCGCCGTCTTCAATCATTAGAAAACGTCGAGCAACAAACCGCTCTCAGGTGTTCGCCCTCACCAGGCTGGTCGACAAAGTCGCGCGTTCTCGTTCATTATCAAATAGAATTTTTCAGTTTGGCAACGTTACGGTTTCACACGGTTTCCCTTTTTGCGCAACGCTAATCCAGCTCGACAAAATCGGCCAATCGTAAATAGACCTCTTTTCTTTTTTCTTTCACTTGATCAACGGTCACATACAAAAGCGAGGTGCTCTCGCTCTCACTCCTTTGCGGCGCTGATTTACCAGAGCAAACGAGAAAAATAAGCACGCGCAACCGAGAAGGCGGACCCTTTTCGCGTGTGTGGCAAACCAAAAGAGAGACCAACGAAAATGGCCACCATGCACACGTCAAGCGGCCTTGCCACAAGCCATGGCGGCGGAGGCATGGTCTTTGGCAATCAGATCGCCGAGGGCGCTTACACCGAGGTCATTTACGGCTTGCTCAAGGAGAAAAAGTACGATGAAGTGATTAACAAGCTCGCGCTAGAGCTTCAGAACTTCCCGAGAAGCAGAGCAGCCCTCTCTCTCCTCGCGTACTCGTACTACATGCTCCAGGACTACCCCAATGCCGTGCGCATGTACGAGCAGCTCACCAAGCTCTTTCCAGACGTCCAAGAGTACCGCATCTACTTTGCCCAGTCCCTTTACAAGGCCGGACTTTACCCCGAGGCCACACGCGCCTGCTTCCAGGTGGACGATCCCCAGTACACGCAGCGCATGGTCATGCTTCAGGCGTCCATTAAGTACGAACAAAACGATCTCCGCGCCTGCGAGTCCCTTGCCGATCAGTGTCTTGCCGATGATCCGGAAACTATTGTTTGCCATGCCTGCATCGCGTACAAGGAAGGAAAATTTGAAGAAGCCCGCGAAAAGTTTCAAGAGGCCATGAACACGCTTGGCTTTCAGGCAAGCCTCGCGCACAACATTGCCCTTTGCCACTACCAAAAGGGCGAATTTGGGCCAGCGCTCAAGCACGTTGCTGAAATCATCGAACGTGGCGTGCGAGAACACCCGGAACTCGGTGTTGGCAGCAACGCGGATGGCATTGACGTGCGCAGCGTCGGAAACTCGCAGGTCCTGCACGAGACTGCCCTCGTCGAAGCATTCAACCTCAAGGCCGCCATCGAGTACTCTATGAAGCCCGCCGGTAACTTGGACGCTGCCCGTGAGGCGCTCAACGACATGCCTCCTCGATCTGAAGGGGAGCTGGACCCCGTCACCCTGCACAATCAGGCGCTCATGAACATTGATCAGGACTTTGCTCCTGGCTGCCGCAAGCTTAACTTTCTGCTGGACAACCCGCCGCACCCACCGCAAACCTTTGGCAACCTTCTTCTTCTTTACTGCAAGAATTCGCTTTACGGCATTGCCGCAGACGTCTTGGCCGAGCATACCCACCTCACGTTCAAGCTGCTTTCCCCCGAGCTCTACGATTTTCTGGATGCTACCATCATGACCGAGACCTCTCCGGAAGAGGCCTTTCGCAAATACGATGACCTCGCGAAGAAGCATGTCGAGACCTTGCGCAAACTCACCAAGAACATTCAGGACTCCAGGACCAATCGTGAGAGCGATGCCGTGCGCACCGCTCTTGCAGAGTACGACCAGGCCCTCGAGCGATACATTCCTGTGCTCATGGCTCTCGCCCGCATCTATTGGGAGCGCGAACACTATGCTATGGTGGAAAAGATCTTCCGCCAAAGCTCCGAATTTTGCTCCGAGCACCCTGTCTGGAAGCTCAATGTCGCCCATGTCTTCTTCATGCAGGGCAAATTCAAGCAGGCCATTCACTTTTACGAACCAATTGTCAAGGCGTCCTCTTCCGCAGCCGGGTCGACGGCTTCTGCAACCTCGGCGGTCAATCCGGCCTCCTATTCGACGGGATCCATTTTGGACGTCACTGCCATCGTCCTTGCCAACCTCTGCGTCGCTTACATCATGACCTCTCAAAACGAGCGCGCCGAGGACCTCATGCGCCGCATCGAAAAGGAGGAAGAGCGAGTCGCTGCCGAGGACCCCGATAAACAGTGCTTCCACCTTTGCATCGTCAATCTTGTCATTGGCAACCTCTACTGCAGCAAGGGCAACATGGAGTTTGGCATCTCGCGCATTATCAAGAGTCTCGAGCCATATGACAAGAAACTCGGCACGGACACATGGTTCTACGCAAAACGCTGCTTCCTTGCACTCGCAGAGACACTTTCCAAACACATGATGATGCTTCCCGACGCCTCTTATCGCGAAATTATCGATTTTCTCGACGCCGCCGACAAGCATGGCAAAAAGGTGCCCACGGTGATCGAGTCTGGCCCCGAGGCGAACGTCGATCCTGCTATTCACAACGTTTCACACGAAGCAAGACTTCTCAAAAAGATGTTCCTCAAGCTCATGGACTAAGTCTATCTACAGTCTATGTCTCACACAAAAAGAACGAACAACAAAGTGCTCTGCTATGCAAAGTTGTGTGTGAATGGAAGAATGTCTTTCGCTGTGGCACAAACGGCGACCCAAGCTCTCAACGACCCCAAACACAGCCTTCGTAATGTCTGAGCTGAGACTGTACGAATCGATGCGTCTCGAAAGAAATCGATTGTTCAGGCCTGCGCTTCAGCTACGCCCCGACGCCAACTTACCATCTAGAGCTCGACCTCTTCCGCTACAAGACGTTTACTTACAGAATTCGTTAGTGTGACCCAATCATGCCTTTCATGCGCCACGCCAGAAGCGGTCTTCACGCCCAATACTCATAAAGAGAGAGCAAGAACGATGTTATTTCGCTCGAGCTGAGCTGCAACATTGTCAAGTAGGCTTGGACAGAGGTGCTCTTCCAGAATTTGACAAGCCTGGAGACAAAAAAGGTGCTATACATTGGCTTGCGCGCATTTTCATGGGAAAAAAACAAAAAACAAAAAAAACTTTCCAACGTGACATCGTACACACCTGACAAATCCTAGTTGACTTGCTTGCAAGATCAAGAAAATCATTTTACAATTCTTTTTCGTTTCTTTCGGGGGAAGAAGGAAGGGCGACATTTTCAACGATCGCCAAATGCACGATCCATACCTCGAAGTCCGTCGTGCACTGCCGCAAGAACAATTTCCAAATTGTCCGTCAAAAGAATGTGCGTCTTTTCTGGCAGTGTGTCCTTATTCAGATCCAACTGCGACATAGCGAGATTGAGCGCAATGGTCGTCGCGTCTCCAAGCACCGAAACCTGCGGGTTAAATACAAACGGTTCGCGCTCATTCGTGTTCGGCTTGAATGCACGACGCGAATCGCTTGGCTCGGTCGGCCCCGGTACCTCGATGCCGGCTCCCTCTGTCGTACTCGACGCCTCAGAGCCTGAATGTGGCGCGCGCCCGGCCCAACTTCGCGTGCATGACTGAGCAATCTCGCGCAGGTAGGTCAAGTCGCGAATGTCCGTCGTTGTGTTGAGTGGACCCATGAATTCGCTCCGAAAAACGTAGTCAACCGCCGGGACCATATGAAAATGTTTGTGACCCCGTCCGAGCTTGCCCTGTGCGAGACTGCGATCCGGCGAGATGAGATTCTGCAAGGTTTCCATGCGCAGCTTAAGAGGCGGAAAACCAAAAATGCCGCGAACACGCTTGCGACCCTTTTGGTGTCGCCTCGACTCTAATCCAGGAAGACCACCTGGATCAGCACCAGCGGTCTGCACAGGACCTTGTCGAGCGCTTCGCAAGCGCAAGGCCTCCGCGCTACCATCGGGGCCATCTCCAGAAGCTCGAGAGCTGCCGCCGACGCTCGCAGCGTCGACCTCGTTCATGTGCGTGGAAGGCCCTGCACCAAAAGAGGACGACCCAAAGGTAGGCCGACGCCTCTGATCGTGCAGTTGCTGTGCTTTGCCAATTTGAGACGACGTCGCGTCATTTGCATCGTAGGCTTCGAGACCGCCTTGCCGTCCCGTCGCGGACGACGACGTTATGACGGAAGGCGGCGATCGCGAAAGATCTGGAGGCGAAGGCGGGGACCCAAAGAGCTCTTCAGAGAGATCCGACTTGACCAAGAGCTTTTGGAAGCGGACCACATCGCAGTTCCCGTGTAGCTCTACCACAAGCTCGCGGACAATCGTTTGGCGGCGCTTTTCCACCTCGAGGGAGAATTTCGCCGACTTGTCAATCGCCACCCCTGCTGCCGCAGACCGCCGCACATCGTTGAGGACACCGTGCACCACAGAGACTTCGAATCGACCAATCTCAAAGTAGATTGTGCCCACGGCCTTGAGCGAGCGCATCGTTGCCGCATCTTCCTCATCCGCCCCGCGTGTATCGACAAGAGGCGCTTCTTCGCGCGTATTCCCGCCGTCGGCCTGCGAATGATGCCGCTGTCGCTCCTCGGAAAAAAACTTGGGCCGCGTTGCACGTCGCGCATCCGTAATTTGCTCGCGCATGGTGTTCATGAGCTTGACCAAAATCGGTACCATCTCGCTCGATGAATGAAGGTCCAGCGACGAAGAGTAGATTGACACGAGTTGCGTGCAAACGTTGTTATCTGGGATCACCTCTGAAATGTAAACCGAAGAGTCCAAAGCATCAAGAACAAAGAGCATCGTGCGCTGGCGGGTGGCGTCGTTTCCAAAGACCAAGGCCATTTGCGCGCAGAGTCGATCACGCAAGCGAAACACACAGTGGTTTAAAGCGCGCTTTCGCCGCATCCACCGCTGCCACTCCTTTGCGGGCGCTGGTCCACTCTCCTGATAGCGCTTGAACTCGTTGGCTGAAATGTAAGACGGGTGGTTCAAGAGGTCCTCGAGTGGCGGCATGTTTTGCGAATCACGCATCAAATGAACCACCATGCCTGTATCCAGACGCATACCGCCCTCAAGACGCCCATCGAATTGCGTCATCACCGAACGCGTCTCAAAATACAGATGAGTCGTCTCCACCTCCGTCTCATCTGCCTGTTTCTCCGGCTGAAAGTATCGACCCGCCAGCCCCACCGTCAGGAATCGCATCTTCGAGTGCAGCATGCCAAGATCAACCAAGGCGTCCACGCTTCCCACGCGCGTTTGGATCATCATCGTCGCGAGCGGCTTGCGCCTTTCCGCAGCAAGCGTTCCCAACAGCAAATCGTCATCCATGTCGCTCTCTGGGTCGCCTTCTCGGGGGGAAAGCGGTGCCACTTCGCCTGCAGAACTGGACGATACCTCGTGGTGGCTGCCGTGCATTGCAGAGACGCCCGGCGCGCTTCGGTCCTGGGGACTCACCGCCGCATACGACGCCGCTGACGATGCTCCGACAGAGGCCTCTGATCGAACTAGCGCCTTTGCGAGACGTGCTTTCGCGAGACGCGCCTCCGCTTCAGCCCAGTCCCTCTGCCACCCGTATTGAAGACCATACAATTTATCAATGCTCCAAATGCTCGCATCTACATGGACGCGCTCCACATCGACCATGGACACCACTACAGGCAATTGCATGAGTCCGTGCGCGCGATTAACCTGAGCTTGGATCGCATGCAGAGTACCCTTCGAAAAGTGTGACGCGCGATTGATGACCATTTCTACTTCCGGGACGCAAACGCTCAGACACTCGAGCACAAACTGATCTGCTTCCTCATCATCCTCGCGCATGCGCATCATTCCCGAACTCCACGACACCTCAATGCCCCTTGTTACTCCAACGACTGCATCCACGTCATCACCCGTACTTAGCGCGCCAAATTTCGATACGGTCTGAAATGGGTGCACCTGAAAGTGTACGTTCCAGCTCAAATTACCGCGCAGGTGCGTCGAGGGCTCGTCATTTGATCCTTTCGAGCCAACCGTCTCCCCTCCCTGACTCTGAGCGTCAGCTTCATCGTAGGCCCGGCCGTGCGCCTTATCCTCTAGAGACATGCCTTCTTCAGTATCCGAATCAAATGAGGTGTTATTCGCCCCATGTTGCTGCTGCGTCTGGTGCTGCTGCTCTTCTTGCTTCGCTTCACCGCAATTTCTTCTCTCCGCCGCGCGCCCGCTCGCTCCAAAGCTTGGAGCAGAACATTGATGCTCCACAAGGTCTTGCGCAAACTGTTGCATAATCTGCAACAAGAGCGGCGTCACGTGGAATTCCGGCACGCGAATTTCTACTTTAGCCTTGAGATCCGACCTGGCCTCGTAAAATGCCCCGACCTCGCACGATGAGATCACATCCTCGTGTCCGCCTTCCGAGGCAGACCGAGCATTCCGGGAGCTTGCGTGCATCATATGCAGAGGCGAAGACGCCGAAGACGCGCGTCGACGCGAGCCGACCGTGCGGCTTCTTGCTCGACCCGCGCCATCTTCTCCGGCTTCCCCACCGCCAGCGGACCACGAGCTCTCCTCCCACGAGCGTTCTAGTAGGAGCGTCGAGGAGACCGAAGGAAGAGATATGCGTTGCAGTTGCTCCGACTCCGTACCGAACAGCAAACCGGGGCCCTCGAGAATGCGCATCGAAACCTCCAGCTTTGTCGTTCGAGGGCGCAACTTGTGCCAGCTCGGGAGCGTACCCTCGTCCACGTCTAGCGCGCCACCGTCTGCGTGCGACATCTGGGACTCTTGCCGACTCGCGCTTGGTTGCTGGCTCCCAGCGCCTTGCGGCTTGCTTGAAAAATGGGTCGCGACGAGACCTGCGAGCAAGGGCATCCGGCCAATGCTTATAAAGGTATCGGGCCCAGCCACAGTTGAAGTAATCGTTAGCTTCACTTCCTCGCTCAGGCCTCTTCCGCCCACCGAGCATGTCACCATGGGTATGCGTCCGCGAATTGGACTCGATGCGTACGCTGCACGAACGATGCTCACGAGATCTTCGTGAACCTCGCTCTTGGATCTTCCAGCGCTAGTCGTGGCCGACGTTGTCTGCTGCGCCGAAATTGGCGGAACTGACTGAGGTTGCGCTGAGGAGTTCAACGAAGATGTCGTGGACGAGGAAGATGAGGTCGAAAGAGAAGCGAGATGATGCCCTGCCATGTCTCCAGACACCGCATTCACGACAGAATTAGTGCCGTCATGATTCGCATCAAGACCAAGACTGGCAATTGCGCGAGAATCCGAAGATACGCACAGCTGAATTTCACCACAGAGAAGAGATCCAACAAGCGAACTCTGTTTGCGATGTGAAAGTGCCGTTCCCGGATGTTTGGCGGTAGGAGACGAGGGATGTTGCGAAGGCTCCCCTCCTGCCGCATTCCGTGCGCCTCCGTGTCTGCCTGTTGCCCCTCCTTTCCCAGTGGAATCCAATGGCGAGGACTGCTGATGCTGAAGAGCATCGCTTGCTGTTCTGGCCTCGGAATTGTCCTCGAAAAGCGCTGTTACGAGGTTCTTTACGTACGCTCGGCAGCGCACTTCCTCCACAAAGAGCACACCCGTCGCTGGGGTATTGCGAAGCGTCTGAAAGGGGAGAAGGATTAACGTGTTGTCAATACCCACATTAATCGCCAATTGCCGCAATGCCGTCATGTACCTTCGCCTATCCTTGAGCTCAGATCGGATGGGATCTCGAACATTCTTCCAAACGAGTTGAACATAGCGATCCATCTGCTCAATACTCTCTGAGATGGCCTCTGCTCCTGATGCAGGCGGCCGTGCGGTGACGGGAGCCGCCGTAGCCGTATTATCATTGGCACGCATGTATCGGTACATGCGAAGGGCCTGAACATACTCGTCCGTGAGCATCTGACCAGAATCAAAGAACCCGGGCTCCAACTCGATGCGTGTATTGTCGATAGTCACTGTGCATGTCTGATTCAAGGCAGCCTGGTTGACCCCAAATGTGTCCTCGGACTTGGCAACAGGAACCTTTCGAACTGAAGACCTCGGATCATATAGCATCTTCAGGTCCGTCCTGGCGTCAAAGAGGACCGCGCCTTGTACGCGTCGCGTGTTGCGTTTGAGAGAAATTTGGAGGCCGCGAAAATTCACCGTGGCGAACCAGACAACATCCTTTTGTCTCGGAATGACAAAGACTTCAGAGTCATCCCGCTCTTGTGGGGGCGCCGCAAAGTCTGAAGCGAGCCCCGACTTCACCAAGAGCTCGAACTTGCCTGTGTTGATTTGCGCAAATGGCTTGCGCGCAATCTTTCGATTCTCCTCTTCGTCAGAAAGAGCGGTCAGCGAGACGCCCCCGAGCATGAATATGAGCGCATAGCGCATCGGCCGCGTATGTTGATGATGCACCACCTCGTCAAAAATGGGCTCCCTTGATGCCTCGAGCCTTCTCGTTGGATCCGGCCTGCTATTGCTGCTGCTGCCGTCCACACCGTTTCGAGAGCTTCGCCGACGGTCCGAAAAACGGGAACCTGTGTCAACATGCAAGGGCGGCCGCCGCGCACCATAGTCGCCACTACGGCGTCGCACATTCCCTGCTGCCTCGCCGCCCGGCTCTTTGCGTGAAGAATCAGCTGAAGCTCTCGAGACCTGTTGCACGCGCTTGCTTCTGGCTCGTGCGCGCGCACGCCTCTTGATACGTCTGGACCGCGTCGACTTCGCGAAGCGCGCCGATACCCGCGAAATGGTCGCCAAAAGCATATTGATTTCGCTCGCAAGACCTGTTTGGAGAACGAGAAATTGCTCGACAATGTCTGGTGTAAAGGTGTTACGAATAGGTTCCACCACAACACGAAGCCTGAGCACCAGTTCCTTGTCATCCTCTTTGTCAGGCACATGCTGCGAAAGCCCTGGGACCTTTACAGGAGCAATCACGCTCTCATGGCGCGATCCAATGTCCGACATCATGCTCAAACTCTCCAAGCTATTCGACTTGCGGTGTCTCGGCTTGCCCATTGCTGGCGTCGAGTCTACAAATCCCAAGTCTTCTTCTTCATCGCGGGAATGAAGCGCCTCGCGACGCGTTACCGTCGAGGCGTCTTCGGCGTCTCGCGCGCCCGTTTTGGTCGTCACCGGCAATCGACGTTTTGAGGCTCCAAGCGACGCGTGAATCCAGACACATGGCAGCGACTGTTCAAACGAGAGCTCGGGAAATGGGCCGCGCTCGCCGTCCATCCCGCTCGCACGGCTACCCGCATCGGAATCGAAGCCGCGTCGCCGCTTGTCAAAGCCGACAAAGCTTTTCCCAAGATGAAGTTGGGCGTCGAGGCGCCCGTCTTGCTTGTTGCGCATCTCGAGGGTGATGCTCTCCATCTCATACGACATGATCAACTTGGAATGCGGCTGAATGGCAGAGGCCAGCTTCCGCATACGAACGACCACCGCATACCGAACCTTGACGATACCACTCGCGTCATCGTCCAGGACAGAGGTCTTGTTGGCAAGGTCTTCGAGGCGATCTTTGATAGACATCCTCCGACTCTGTCGTCGCTGCGTTGACCTGGACTGATGACTTGATGCCTCGCCCTTGGGCCAGCCGGAGCCATGCGCAAAGCCCTCTCGGCTAGAAGTCGGCCGAGAGGCAGGAGACCCGACTGCGCCATTAAGATGCGGGTGTGAGACAAAAGCGGTCGACGGTGACCTCGCGGACATCGGTTGCTCGACGCTTGCGACCCGCGCAAACGCCTTCCAGCGCTCTGAGGCATCTTTGTAGGCTACGGCCCAATCATCGACGAGCTCGTGCAGGCGCGCATGGTCGATCGCATGCAGAGGCACCTTGCCAGAGCCCTCCTCTGAGCCTAGAATCAGCCGCACGTCTGTGAGAAGTTCGTCCCCAATGCCTTGGCTAACCCGCGAAGTCGCCACCGCCAACATCAGATTTGCGGATAAACCGCGCAAGACCCCCTTTATTTCCCACAACTTGATTGGGCGGTCTAGTGACGCCGGGGATGCCCTTGAACGCGAACGGCGAGGCCCAACAATTTTACCCGTGCATTCGGCGATGTCGAGCAGCAAAAAGTCTCGCAGGCGACCACGAAGTCCTGAGCTTCCTTGAGGAGAACCGACGCCAATGACATTGTTCGCCCCTTTCTTTTGCTGATGGTCATCCTCGAGCATGGCCCGTTCTGTCCGTCGCGTAAGCACGCTGCTAAATCGGCTCCAGCCGAAGGTAAAGTCGCGAAATTGGACAACGGCTCGCGTATCGTCCGCCATCACAGACTTTTGACTCAGCAGCGTCGCCGAAGATTGTACCTCTGCATCAATCTCCTCAATCGTAGTCGTGAAAAACACCGAGACTTGTTCCGATGTCAAGGCTGTGGCATTAGGTAGGTTTGCAAGATCTTGCTTTGCTTCGTCATCGTCGTGGTCTTCCATGGTTTCGTAGGCCATTGCACCTTGCGCCTCGCGTACAGGTCCGTGGCCAACCTCGTTGAAGCGGGGTACACCACTTCCCACCCCAAAGGAAGAGTACTCGCCTCCTGCAACCCCGCCACTCTGGCTACTGGCGTTCGGTCCAAGCGAATAAAGCGGGACGTCCATCCCGCCGGCCTCGGGGCGCAAAAACGGACTTCCGTGCCCCTGACGATGCAGCGGATTGATGATACCCGGGATGGCGGATCCGCGACGGCGTGCTGGCTCGTTCGACCGTGTTTCCACGCCTGCAGAACTTACGCTCGCCGCGTGCCCACGGGTGCGTGTCGTATAATAGTCCTGATCCAATTCACCAATAGCGCCAAAGCCCCCGGTTTTGGACGCCCCGCTCATATTTTTGGTTTGAGCATTTCCGGCGCTAAACTTGAAACCATCGCGGGCTTCCGTGATGGGCACATTGAGATCTGCGGATTTGGATGCAACATGGCGAAACTTGCGCGTCCGCGCCATTCCTCGATCCGCGAGTGAAGCATGATCGTGCTTGTGCAGGTTGCTCACAGCTCGAAAAGGGTCTAACCCCTCAATGTGGGCGAGATCTTCGTTGTATAAAATTCTGCTCTCCTCGCGGGCGTGCATGCTCATTGCAAAGAGACGCCGCTTGTAATAGTCAGACAGCACTGCATCGGCCTGATGACCGACAGCTCGCGCTGCGCTAACCGCGCGCAGAATTTCTGGTGAAAGAGATAGCCACGTACGGTCTGTCTTGGCAGATATGTTAAACTCGATGTCGAATCGCCAAGGGAGAAGGCCATCGTCATCGCCGCGCAAACCACCACCGCCACCACTTTTGGCGGAATGGGCAGCCGCCCAGGCTTTGTTGTCGGTCACAACCTTATGCACGGAGACAATTGTCCCGGCGAAAGCACAGTCCAGACAAAGCAACTTGGCCGGCACCACTGTCATCGTGTACCACTCCTTGCCCATCCGGGACAGGCTGGGTGAGATGGCTTCCCGCAGCTCCTGTCGCGAGCTTGTTGTTGTTTTTGCTGCTGCTGCTGCTCCTGCTGCTGCTGCTGCTGTCGTCGTCCTGGTCGCTGTCGCACCTCCGTTTGCGGTCGTTGTCTGCGCATCCGCCGCGGCGCTCTGCGCAGCGCGCCTCGAAGGAACATCTGAAACAAAGATTTTCATGTCAATGCCTCGAACCGAGACAGCCAGGTCAAAGTCCTCAGGTTTTCGAGTGAATGAAGCAAGCTTTTTAGGTTTGGCCGCCTCCGTGCACCCTTCGAACATGTCCGTAAAAAATTTGCTGGTCGCGGCGTATGAGAGCGGGGTCTCGAAGGCAGCGAGCCCCGAAAAGAAATCCTTGTAAGAGCCAACACCCCCGAGGACCTCAAAGGGTATTGGTTTCAGATGAGCGTTGCGGTCAAGCTGGCAATTCGCGATCTCCTGATGCAGCTGTTCGTACGCTGGAATGAAGCAAGCAATGCGCCGAAGACGACTCAGCACGGCAGCTCGTGTCAAGGGAACGCGTCCGTGCTTTTGCTCGGTTAGCCACTCTTCCCGAGGACAGAGCTCGAGAAGGCTTTGGTCCTTCTCATGCTCAATGGCCTCATTCGTCGCGTAGAGCTGCTCGAGGCGCATTGCCAGTTTGACGACTTGCCCTGCCAATAAGGCCCATTGGTGTCTTCTCCGAAAGTAAACGCCCGTGCGCGCCTCGAGCAGTCCCTGGACTGCTTGCATCCACACATAGGTCGTATTGTAGATGGCATGTATCGCATCGCTGCCGCACTGGAGCCGCAGAACATCCAAGTGCAGATTAAATGCGCTGTCTGCCTTGCTCCAGACGCCCTTTTCGAGCTCATAGTAGGGCGACCGCATGTACCCGTTCGCACGCAGCTCTCGAACCCCAAAAGAGGCCACATTGCAAACGTCTCGCAAGAACAATGGACTTGGTTCGCGCCCTCCCTCTTCATGCTCACCATTGATCGTTGCGCCGACAATACCCAAGCGCACCTCGAAGTCGTAAAGGGCAAACGACACACTCTGTAGTGAATCTTTCGCGGCTAAGCCATCGTTAGAGCCCGACGGAGCAGTGTCTCCTCCGCCTCCACTACTCCCTCCTCCTCTTCCTTCTCCTCCTCTTCCTACGGCCGCTCCGCCATCATCGTTGGAGAAAGGTGCCATCTCACTCGGCAAATGGGCTGCACCTGCATTCTCGCTGCCGGTCGGGACAGTGTGTCCGACTTGCTGTTCAATCGTGATCGAAAGTTTTCTACAGCATGACTGCAACAAATAGGGAACTGGTTTCTCCCGCGTGTGGCGCGTCCGTCTCTTCGGACTTGACCGCTGATGATGATCGCCATAAATGCGTCGCGCATCCGCCGATGCGTCCTTTTCAGACCCATAGCCACTATGATGCCTATCGTGCGAGGCGTGCAGCTTAGGACCTGCCTTTGATGATCTCGTATGTCCCTGGCTCCCATCCCGCGTGTCATTGTCATGATGGGTGGCGCGCGAGCCACGCCGCGAACGTCGACTCGACCTGTTTCGCTCAGTAAGCGGAACGCTTGTATGAAGCATGCGCAAGTTGATGCCTTGAATCTGAACGCTTGCGCGAAGAGAAGAGGACACCACACCAACATCAGGCCCTTGCGACGCGTTCGAAGCACCACTTGGGCTCGGCATGTATAGCGTCTCGAAAAAGTTGAGCAGCTGATCCATATTGGGGGCTACCGGGTAGTACGCAAGCAAGGCCTGCTCAAGTTCGCGCGCGGCCTGAGGCGTGACAAAGACGTCGATGATACGCCCTGCCTCGATCTTGAGGATCTGTGAATGCATCGCATCCCGCCCGTTAGGCGATGCGCGTTCCGCATCCGCATCCGCATCCGCATCCGCATCCGCATCCGCATCCGCATCCGCATTCGCGTCGGTTTTGTTCCTATGTTGACGATCATGCGCATTCAATTTTTCTTTCCTCATCCGCCCCTCCAGCTGATCGCGATCTTCCTGATTCACCGACACGAGAAATGGGCCACCCCCGAGCGATCGGATCGAGGTGTACTGCACGTGAGACTCCCCGACATTGGCCGGGACGCCTTGCGCAAAGGAGCTCGTGGCATTGAATGGATGACTTCGGGTCCCCACGTAAGGTGCGGGAAACTCGTGCGCCGAAAACTGGGTCGTTTCGAGGTCGAAATGTTCCAGATAAGGAACAAGGTTGGCGACCTCAACCTGATTCGAAACGCGCGTCGACGTCGTGTACGACCTGATATCGGACGAAACAAAGAGCGCAGGTGCCGCGTCACCGCTGCCAGGATCCAGACCACGCCGCTCGTAGTAGCTTCTGCTGTCCATACTCGAGTCCTCGCTGTCGCTACTCGAGTCCTCTGAAGACGAAATGTACCCGCTATCGCCGCGCTTGGTTGTACCTCCACGATGCGTTTCCGCAAAACGCTCTTGTTGGCCCGAAGACACCGGGTCCTGAGGCATAGGCGTCGGTGACGACGCCGTCGAGGAGAGCGATCCGGACGAAGATGATGACGAAGACGTCGTGGACGAGTCCGAACCCGAATCTGAGTCCGAGTTCGAGGAGAGCGAGGAGCCCGACGAAGAAGTGGAGGTGAGAGAGTCCGAGGATGATGAAACTGAAGAAACAGATGAGGCCGCGCTGCCCACTCGATTCGCAGAAATCCCCGCTTCTCCCGCCTGCCCGCCCTCGTCGCCCGTTGCAGATATTGAGGAGCATGCGGAGTGCCAACTCGACCGCGCCGAACGGAACGAGCTATTTTCGTCCGAATGCAGGTCAGGCGGCGAGAAAAAGCCGTCGGGGTTATCGCGATAGCCAGACTCCAGTCCATGATCAAGACTCCCTTCATTCTTCGCCTCATTTCCGGCTCCTGCGCCAAACGCGGGCTGATCGCGTGCGCCAAGAGCGTATTCTGGTGTATCCAATGCGCCAGAAGGACTAAAATGGTCGCTTGCGGAAAACTCACTCAGCTCCAGGTCGTCGTCGTCGTCGGCGTCTTCGTCATCATCTTCATCAATAGCAAGGGGCCCCTCGTCGGCGGCTACGTCCGAGCCTGAGGAACCGCTTTGCGCAAAGCTGTGACGACGATGCAATGGCCCCGAGGAAGGAAGCTTATAGTTGAACCCGCAGAGCTGCAAGCCATACTTGTAACTAACCTTGAGTAGATGCGACTCGGGCGGCAAGGCAAAGCTTGCAGTGACGTCGTTAAACTGGCGAACCTGCTCCTCTCGCGCACGGTTGTACGTGTCCCAAAAGAACTCTTGCTCGCTCGCCTCAACCTCCAGGCTCGGGATCCGGCCTTCGAGGCAAATTTTGGCGGCGCCCTCCACTTTACCAACCTGGACCCAAGTGTCCAGCAGGTCATCAACCGTGCTCGAACCTGAGCCATATGGATTGTAAAACATGCTCGATTCAACGTATCGCGCATACGATGGATTTTGCGCGTACGCAAGCTTTGTGACACCGCTCTTGCTCCCGCGAGTGCTCGATTTGTCAACCCGCGAGAGTTGCCGCAGCACAACGCTCACTTCCTCAAGGGATTCGATGAACCATGCCTTTTGCGAATCGATCAAAGAGTCTCCCTGAATCTCAAACGGGGACACCACCAGGGATACGAGACTTTTCCCAGAGGGTGCCCAGAGCGCGACATCGACGCCGCCCCACACAACAGAGGTCGTCGATCGCCGATAAAGCTTTTCGTGTCCGCGAACCTCATCTTCCGCAACGAGCGACTCGAGGATGGTCTGATCCAGCTTGCGTGAAGAGACAGCGAGGTGAGACGGATAGTCTTCATTGCCTAGATCCAGATGCGACCCCGCCTCTGCATTTGAGTCGAGCTCCGCCGCAAGAGCGGCCGCGAACGCGCTTGCAGCACTCTCCATAGGCACTTCGCCACCTTGGCCATCGAGGCGAGAGGCGAGCCCGCCAGCATTCACGCTCGATACGGAAGCATTGCGCCGAAGCCCAGGCACCGAGCCAAACCATTCGGCAGAAACCCCTCGCGCAGGTGACGCAGTGTCGTGCACGGTGCGAACATTCTTCCATCGTGCAGACGCAAAGCGGTATGCTTTTGGATTTCCTTCGTCTGTGGGGAGACTCGCGTCGTGCTGAGTGACTTTACGGAGCACTTCGTCTCGGATGTGGAAAACTGACGCCCCTACCTTGACCTTTGCATTCCGCTTCTGCGCTTTGCGATCAGGATACACATACGAGTGAGATCCCAACATGGCAGCTGAGGTCCGCGTGTGAGGTTTCTTTTTGTGTGCAGCCGTTTGTAGCTTTCGCACCTTGGCATACGCTGGGTCAGCGTCGGTAGCATCGATATCTACTTTAGCAGGTTTCATTTGAACAAACAACCCGGACTGAGTACCCAATGAGGCCCTTGCTGACGCGGTCTTGGACTTGCCCTTGTGCTTCGCACGCGCCTGAAAAAGCTCGTAAGGGTTACCGAGACATTGCACGATATCCTCAAACTCTAGTTCCCTTGGTACACCCTCTTGCCCAAGAGAAGCGTAAGACGAAAACATTCCTTCTCGGGATGGACTTGTGGTCAACGGAGGGTCCAAAACGACTTTCCCCACGAGCTGTTGGCGACCATAAAGTTCTTCGAAGAAAAGAATCTTGACCTCGACATCCATGGTGGAGGAGAAGAAAACGCACTGATAATTCCATGCAAACGCTTGCTTGTCACCAGATCTTGCAGGAGCGCGAAAAATTTGGCCATTGCACTCTATCTGAGCAAAGACAGCCCCGCTTGCTTTTGCAGACCTTGCGTGACTTGCGCTTGATTTAACTATGGTGGGAAGGTACGACACTTGATCGAGATCAACGCGGATCAAGTAGCTCGGCTTGCTCTGCACGATGCGGGTCCAAATCATCCGAGGGTTGCATAGCAGTGCGCCTGCCCGAAGAAAGGACTTGGCTCCGCCAAGTGCGCGATCAGAGGATTTGAGGCGAGCGGACCCCTTTAAAAAGCTGTCGGCCGCATCATACACGGCGTGCATCTGAGCCATTTGGAGATCACCTCTTAACTTGCCAAAGTTCGCCTTCATGGCAGAACTGTAGGCCACCAGAGGGGCCATGCTAATATTCTCGTTGCGTCCATACAGCCACTTGATGCTGTATGAACCCCCGTCCCAGAGTAGGTGGCCTTGAAGCGAGTTCCCAAGGGCGTTCTCGCGCACAGGCCGTTTACGCTGGCGCTGCTTTGAGCTTGCAGCGCGAGGCTCCAAAAAGCGAGGATATGGGTAAGACCCGGTGGACGCCTTTCCGGGCAGACGGTGACGTCTGTGTTTGCTTGTATGTCCCCCCAGGTACCCGTGCTCATCTCCGCCGTGGCCATGCACGAAGGCATGGTCGCCACCCGGAGGAGAGTAGGGTGAGGTGATTGTATGCCCAAGTGCCACGTGGGATATGGGTGACACGGGATACGCCGTGGAATGGAAAAACATGCTCGACGAGTGACCCAGGTCACTGCTACCCCCATTCTGCGGTGAGATCAAATGAGCATCGTCCCACATGTACGACTCGTAGCTGCCATGAGAGCGGCCATGGTCATCGTGCTCCGCAGAGTGCCCGCTGTGATTCTCGTGTGCACGCGGAGCAGATCCAGGGCGCTCCGAGGCGGCCGTGACAAGCATTTCAACATTTGCAGCGGCTGCGTTGACGGACGTGGAGATCCCTGGGTTCGATTCTGTTGGCATCTGGGCGGTCCCCAACGCTTGCGAAGACGGACATTGCAAGCGCACTTGGTCGAGTCGCAGATCCATGTCTAGAAAGCGATCATAGTTCATACGCATGTCGAGAACAGTCTTTGTTGTGGTCAACGACACCGTGCTATGGTCCGCGTCCTGAAGGTCACCTTGGGCATTGAGGCAGGGCTGCAGGCAAATGGGCAGCTGCACGGTGCCCTCATTGATGTGCAGTCCAAAGCGCAGCTCGAATTCGTTCGCGGGCGGTCGCGAAATCAAATTGTTTGCGAGGGTCCACGTCTGAAATGCAACGCGTGACCGCAAATTATTATTCCCGCAGGCCGCAAAGTCGTCTGGAGTTGTCAGAAACATGGCCGAACCAAAGTAGTTTGCCTGGAAGTTTGCAATCGCGTCGACGGCCTCAGGCAGAGCGAGAAGTTTGGGCCGCAGAAAATGCAAATCCACCTTGAGCAGGTCGGTGTGGTCGGCGATCTCGTTGTGGTAAACGTAGCGACCCTCAATTTCAAGGCGATCGAATGTCAAAAACCTTGGATTCCGCCACGGCACTTTGCTTTCGGACATGGCAGGCCGCGGATGGACAATCTGGCGTCGCGGATGGTCTTCCGGGAGGCGCAGCGTAGCCGCACACGTGGAAGCCCACGTGTTTGCGGCCTTGACGTTTTCAAAACTCAACGTCCAGGATATCTCCTCTCGGGCGGCCTCAAATTCTACGGTTTGCATCTCGGACCGGAACTGGACCCGTGGGACATCTACGTCGACAATGTGATTGTAAGTGTCATCAGTGAGTGTACCAATGACATTGTCTTCATTCACGTTGAGCACGAGATTGACGCGGTCGATATCAGCTTGGATACTGTAAGTGATCGGCGTGAAGAACTCGAGCTTGTCATCAGCCTCGGAGCGCGGCATGGATGTCCAGTCGCTCACGAGATCCATGAAACAATTCACGTGCTCGCGGACGAAATGAACTTCGGAGCGCTTCATGCTCTGGTTGAAGGACCAGAGCTGATGACCATTCCATTGGTTTGAGTAGTGGATGCTTGTGCGCATCTTGTACTCCATGCTTCGGAGGATCTCTGATTGTGTTACAGATGATCGCAGCTCCGGTTTCATCAGCGTTGTGTCGATAATCGTTTCGTACCCGGACTCGCTCCGAGACACGAGGGGGAGACTCATGACCACATCGGACCCAACAGCAATGTCAAGGTCGAGCCAACCGCACGCGACGCCGTGCGCGCTCGCAAAAGACAATGGACCATTGCACTGAGATGCATGGCCGACCTCAGTCCCCTTGCTGATCGCATGCTGTGCGTTGTACTGGATGCTGCTGCTGCTGGTGGTGGCTTTCTTCACCTTGAAGTTGTTGCCAGCGCCGACCCCTTCCTGGCTTGTGCTGCCAAAGGGGGTCTCACGAGCCGCTTCATCTCCAAACAAGCTACTGTCGACACTCTCACGTTGAAAGGCGTGAGCCTCATGCACGGAGGAAGAAAATTCCTCGCGGTCGCTTCCAGCCAGCGCCGATGACCCCGACTGCGGAAACAATACCTTGAGATTCGCCTCGTACTCTTGCGGGAATCGAGCGAGGCCATCGCGAATGACGCGTCTCATTTCCTGAAGCTGAGGATGGTCAAAGCCATACCTTTCGGAGAGCAATTCAATGAGCTCCATCTCGGCCCCTACGCTCTCCACCACGCGCGATCGGGACTCTGCAGGGGAGCTTGAGGTTTGCATACTAAACATGAACGCAACGACGCGGTTTTCAAACTCTCTCGAGACCGGAAGATGGCGCGCGAGATCGTCAAGCCGAGCGGAGTGAGGATACGTTGGACAGAGTGTTCGCAAATGCGTTGACACCTCGCGTTCGCGCCCTGCGTATTTGCTCCAAAGCTCACACGCCCACGCTTCCGGGTCGTTTCGCGGGCCAATGTTGACGACCACAGCGTCTTCATTTTCCGGTGCAGCAATAAATTGGGTAGCCTCTAAAAGCTCTCGTTGATAGTTGGCGATAGAAGCCATGGCCGCTTCTCCATCGTTGGTCTTCACTAACGAAACTCGTGTCGCAGGAGGCATGTGCACGATCCACCCGGAGGCCAAAGCTCGCTCTGCGCGTTGGTATCCGTGCACGGACATGCTATTACGCGACGAGTACGACGACTGGCTCGATCTCCGTGGGCCACGGAAACGGGGAACAGGCGCACTGTCATCTGCGTGGGGGTCGTACTGATACTGATGTTGGAGGTGTGAAGGGAGAGGTGGTGGTGGAGGCGGCGGCGGACCGGGAGGCAGTCGCACTTCAGGGACATCTTGCGAGCGCTCCGCAGCGCCAAGTGCAGTCGACGCGAGGCTGTCAAGACGTCCAGCGCCACCAGCAAATGCCGCAAAGGAGGTTTCCCGATGCTTTTGTTCGTTTTCCATCTCAGAAGCGCGAGCAAATGCATCAATGTGCTGCTGGATCGTCGACCACACATTTACATTCGAGGGAACGTCGTCGCCCTTGGTCCCGTCGTACCAGCCGGTGTTGCGCACGCGATAGGGCATGCGGACGCTGCCTCGTCCCCGAAACATCACGCGAACGTCGAGGAACAAGGGAATGCGTGGCTCGCCGACATGTTCGGGTCGGTACACGGGTGTCTCTTGATACTCCATGGGCCAGAATCTCTGCAAGAAATGACTGCGTTCCTGATCTGCCCATGGGCCATACGTCAGAATCGAATGGGAATCCTCGCGCGCAGACCCGAGGAATATTTCGCACGAGAACTCAGGCTGTCGCTTTCCGTCAAAGGCCTCAATTTGCTCCTGTGTGATGGGGCCTGGGACGTCAAATTTGTACACGAGCTCAAGCCTGTCCGTCACGAGAAGGTCAGGCTCTGCCGGCCCAGCATCGAGTTGGGCCTTGGCTGACTCCGCCGCGTTCTGTCGGCCTTTGCGCATTGCGTTTTTGGCACTTGTATGTTTCGTTGCACCACCTCGTTGGAATCGACGTCGACGTCGATGGCGCTGGCGACGATGAGACTGTGCAAGCTGATCGTCTTCGCCCTGGAACCTCGTTCTGCGACCTCGGTTCCGCAGGTGCGGATGCACATTTGCGCCTGCGAGTTGGCTATTTCCACCAAAATCTGCAGCATCATAACGAGGGCTTCGCGCGAGTCCGTCGCGCCCTAGTGCAGTAAATTCATCGTCGTCGAGAGACGTTTCCGAATCGTAGTCGCGCGGCGAATGATTTGAACTCGCATTCATCAGCCCAGAGAGCAGGGCTGAAGGGCCAAACGTGGATCTCCGGTTTTCCGCCAACGTGCGCGAGTAGGCTTCACTTTCCGTCAAGTAGACTTCTTTGTTCCCAAGTTCGTCATCCTCGTCCTCTCTTTCTCTTTCTCGTTGTCGTGACTCTTCGGCGTCGTCATCGTCTTCGTCTTCGTCGTCTTCATCATAACTACCGTAATACTTTGCGCTTGCCTCATCCTCAGCGCCTTTCGTGCGTGGCAAGGTGACATCGTTGTCCGCATAGAAATTTGCTGACGAGGAGCTACTCGGTCTTGACAAGCCGCCGGCCCCCGTCCTACTTGCTGTTTTGGAGGACCCAGAGGCCGTGGACATTCCGCCTCGACTCCCCGAGGGTCTGCGAAGCCCATTCGACGCCCGAATGAAGCTTTTGATGGGCTTGGGCAGATTCATGCGTACATCATCAATGCTATTATTCCGTGCACCCGTACCGCGTGTGGAAAGCTCAATGCCGTCTCCATCATGCGAGGCGAATGTCTTGGCGTCGTGCCGGGCCCGTGCACTGCTTTTACTCGTGGCACTCGTGTCGTGGTCATCGCCATCTTGATCTTGCTCCTGGTCTTGTTTGTGCTTGCTTCGTCGCCAGCTTGCGTTACTTCTTTTGTCACCCGGATCGCTAACGAAGGAACCATTCGAGACCGTTTGGTCACCAATGAGGCTGCCGCCTCCATCATAGCTTTGATCGTGATTATCATCCGTGTTCATGCTGTCATCCACGTCATCGTCGTCCTCCTCCTCTTCCTCCTCGTCGTCGTCGTCGTCGGAACTTGAGCGATAGAGAGGCTTTGCCACGCGGGCAACAAGCGATGGACGCGGTGACCTTTGCGCGCCGAGAGGCGACGAGGCCTCCGAGGAAGGTGTGGCTGGCTCTTCAAGCTCGACGGACCGAACCTTCGATCCCCTATAGTCACCCATGGAGATCTCTGGAAAGGGAAAAAGCTCGCGAAAGAATGTGACGACGGCGCGGCCACCACGCTCAAGCAGGGGATCTTCCTCTAAGATCTGGCGCGAGCGGAGCGCGAAGACTTCTTCGCCAACGTACTGCTCATTCTTCACCAGACGCAAGCGCGTGTCCGTCCAAACCAGTCTACTAATCACCTTGAAATGATCCGTGTCCCAGGTCGAGTCTTCAACGTAGTGTATGCCAAGACCCTTCTCGGCGTGCATAACAAGCGTTGTCCGCATGCTCGGATCCGAGACATAGATACAAAACTGGGACAGCTCGAATTTGGAGACAGGAAACACTTGGTAAAACCACGGTGAATCCGACGATGAAGACGACCCGATGCTGGCCTGTTCATCCTCTTCTGCATTGCCGCCCGTTTGTACGCTCGAGAAACCATAGGTGCTCCCATCACCCTCCGAGTCGTCCACATTTCTCGAGCCTCGAGGGACGCTCCCGTCTGCCAGGCCGCCATTGTCTCTTGCCATGCCCAATCGAGGAAATGAACGAGGGCAGCATCGTTGCAAGAAAGAGTAGAGGCTGAACCAACACGCAACAAAGCCGCTCATGCAGCGGCAAAATAAGGCAACGAAGATAGCGCAGCAGCCGCGGCCCTGCGTGCTTCCTTTGGCAGTGGACATCATAGATGGCCTGCCTTTTGCTGCATGGCTCGCATCGAGACCTCTCTCCATGGCATCCAGATTGGTTGTCGAGGCCTCTCGCGCTGACATGGGCATATGCTTGTATACAAATTTTTCGATAGCGTTGAATTTCTCCACATTATTGAAGATGCTGAGTTCGACGCCCGAAGCAAATCCTGTGAGCCGAGCTGGGCGTTCATCGACCCTGATCTTGCCTGCACGCGGGTCGGACTTTGTACCGGTCGCGCCGCCGCCGCTGCTGCCTCCATTCGAATGCTTGCCATTCATCCGGGATGCGTCGGAAGACGCGGGCGGGCCTGACTTGGACGAAAAGGATGTGGATGAGGCATGCGTTTCGCTGGTCTTTGCAGATGCAAAGAATGCAGCTGGATCGTGCATAATCCCCTCGGAGGATCGCCACCATAGTAGAGAGATGCCGCCCTCAACAATCCGAAGATGCATATTTGCAGAGGCGTACTCGAGCTCCTCAAAGGTGACGCGTCCACCGACAAGAGCGATTCGCAAGGAACTAATACGTAACGCAGAGGAAGAGGGTTCGGATTTTTTCGGTCGAAGCACCCAGAAATTGATGACGCGACAGACAACGCGAGCTGTGATCGCAGGGGCGATGCGGACGATGAGAATCACCGAAAAACCAAGCATGAAATTCCAGAAAAGATATCCGATCGGGAGCCCCGAGTCACCCCAGTACACGGCGCCAAGCTCATCCCAAAAGTTGCGCGAGTCGCAGATTTGCACGCCCGTCTGCAAATCTCGCACAACGCACGATTCAGGACAGCCGTGCGGATATGCGATTGAATAATTGAGCTTGACGTCGCATGGAGAGTCACTCTCGGGATCTGTACTGCTTCCATTTGATGCTTGGCAAGCCGTTCCACCGTTATTGGTGTTGTACACCTCGCATGCCATGCTGAGCTGACATGCTGAGATGTCCAGGTCTTCGCAGGTATCAGACGAGCTCTGACCGCGGCTCTGCAGCGTGAAGCAGAGGGCTGCGATTAGAAGAAGAAGGTGGCCGATCTTGCCGCCGCTGCCGCCGCGAGAAAGGGATCCCATACTGCCTCTGCGCGGATGCAAAATTTACGCGGTTGCTGTAGCGAGATCAAGCAAGCGCAGGTAGAGCGTGCGGGACGTATGCTTGCAAGAGTCAAGTGAGGATTTCCCTTCCTTGTTGCTGCCAGCGCGCGGCCCTGGGTCCTCCTCAGAGCCGCTCGCTGGCTGGTCTAGCTCGCGCGCAGAACGACCAACCGAGCGAACCGGTTGGAGATTGCGCTTTTCTTGCCCAGTTAGCCTTTTTGCCGCCGCTTCGCCGGGACGTTTAGCGCAATGACGGACGGTCAGCGGGCAACGCAGCAACGCCACCGAAGCCGCGGAGGCCAGAGCGCCGCTCCTCGTCGGGCGGCGCGGCCAGCACGGCGCGGGCAGCCCGGTTCTACTTCTCCCCCTTCGTCGCGCTCTTCAGGGTCGCCGGTGCCTTCGTGACCCCAGCGTCAACACGAAAAGTGTCGACGTTAAAGTCTACGATGATGGGGAGCCCGCCTCGCACGGCAATCGGTGGCGCTGCACGAGCAGAACCGCTCAGACCAAACCAAGTCCACCAGTCAACGAGCGAGCAAGATCATTTGAGCTTGCGACGCGCTCGCGAGGAGCGAGAGAAGCGCATCGAGACTAGCGTTGTCGCAAATTTGCGCAGCGAGCACGCGGTTTGGACGATGGGACTCCCTGTGGTGTTTTTCGACGTGGAGATTGGTAACGAGTATGCCGGCCGGGTGGAGATCGAGCTGAGGTCTGACGTGTGCCCCAAGACCGCGGAGAACTTTCGATGCCTGTGCACGGGTGAGAAGGGCTTCGGGTTCCGGCAGTCCATCTTTCACCGTATTATCCCGGGATTCATGGCCCAGGGTGGCGACTTTACGCGCTACAATGGCACTGGCGGCAAGTCCATCTATGGTGAGACATTTCGCGACGAGAACTTCAAGCTCAAGCACGACGGCCCCGGTGTGCTTTCCATGGCGAACGCAGGGCCCAACACGAACGGCTCGCAATTCTTTCTTTGCTTCAACGAGGCTTCATGGCTCAACGGCAAGCATACCGTCTTTGGCAAGGTCATCAAGGGCCTCGAGGTGCTCAAGTCGCTCGAGTCAGTTGGCACGCAGAACGGCAAGCCAAAGGCTCGCACGGTCGTCGTTGAGTGCGGACAGCTGCGCTAGTCATGGACAGGTTGTTTTCTCCTCTTCCATTGCGAAATCGAGAGAGCGATCGCCTTTGTGGTTGATCGAACTCGCTCGCTGTCTGTACCTTTATGTGCTCTCTGGCCGATCAACTTGTTCTTCTTCTTCTTTCTCAAAAATTTATTTCGAGTTGAACCTTTTTGCTTCCTTTCTTTTTCCTTTTTGTCAAGAGACCAGCAGTCAGCCAGCAGCGGCTCGCCAAAGTATGCTTGTGCCAACCAAGTTGTTCCTTTCCCCCTACGGACCCTTTTTCTCAAAAAGAAAACTTGCGGCTTTTCCCGTCAAAATTTTGATTTTCCAACCCCTTTTGCGCACCACCAAAGCGCAAGCGCGGGACCATACCGGAATTAAGCTTGGCTCTTCTCTTTCTTTGTCGTTCTCCAAAGCCAGTCCCATTCGATCCCCGCGATTCTTCCTCACCCTCACATGCCTCGAAATTCCCCTCGAACCAGAACACCATGCACTAAAGAAAAAGAAAAAAAAACGCTTCGCTCTCATGCCCTTGCTCAAGATTGCCTTGATTGCTGTGCCGTAGCTCCAAGAACTCGCCGTGCAGCCAGCATGCCGTCGGTCTCATAGTCAACCCGAACTTTACATTAGGATGCTCGTCCTTGGCTCCCAGCCACCCATAACTGGGGGACCCCCTAGTCACGCAGACACGTATCCTCGACCCGCGCAGACCAGACCAAACAGACTCCGCCTCGCCGCGCCGCTGCCCGCTCGCCGCCCGTCGCGCGTGCCGCCGCCGCCCCTGCCGCCGGCGCCGTCGCGCCTCACCGCCGGACCGGTCTCCTCGACCCCGCCCGCCCGCGCGAGAGAGACGAGACCCGCTGGCAAGCGCCTGCCTTGAGGGCCACCCGCCAGAGCCGCTCGCGCTCGGCCTCGTTGCGCCTCGACTCCGGACCAGCTCCAGAACCAGCCACAGCTCGACGCCTCGCTGCGCGAGCTAGTACCTCTCGTCTCTTTCCCCTTTTCCTTTTCCTTTGTCTTCGTCGTTGTCGTTGTCGTGGTCGTGGTCGTGGTCGACGTCTCGTACGCCACCTTCGACGCCTTCAACTCGAACGAGCAGAAGCAAAAACCAAAGTAGAAGAGCAGGATAAACTACACCACAAGAAGATGGGTGACAACTTGAACTCGGATGCTCAAGAGTGGAAGCCCAACGCTTCCGCGAGCGAGTGGCAGCCCTCGTGGCTGCAGCCAGCGACCACGCCCGCGGAAGCCCCCGCCCCGGCCGAGCCCGAGGCAACGGAGGAAGCTGCTCCCGCCGCCGCCGCCGCCGCCGCCGACGCTGCCGACGACGACGCCGCTGCTGCTCCTTCCGCCAACGACGATGCCGACGCCAGTGCAGAAGTGACGCCTGGCTTTAAGAAGATCTCTATCGGAGGGAGCGAGGAACCGTCCGCCAAGGAAACCAGCGACGATGCCCCCGGGTTCAAGAACGTTTCCCTTGGCGGCGCGCCTGCCGAAGAAGAGAACGATGGTCCCAAGGTCGTGAGCAGCAGCACAGACCAAGCCGTCACGGAAGAGGATGCCCCGGAGCCGGCACCCATTACGCACTCAAGCGAACCCGAAGTCTTTGACTCCAAGGAGCTCATCGCCGAGCTGGAAAAGGGTAAGGAGATGATCAAGGACTTTGATGCCCGGCCGCACTTGAACGTGGTCACGATTGGTCACGTCGATGCCGGCAAGAGCACGCTCTCCGGCTCGATCCTTTACGTGACGGGCAAGGTAGATAAGCGCACAATCGAAAAGTTCGAGCAGGAGGCCAAGGAGCGCAACCGTGAGAGCTGGTTCCTTGCATACATTATGGACGAGTCCGAGGAAGAGCGCGCCAAGGGTAAGACCGTCGAAGTGGGTCGCGCATACTTTGAGACAGAGGACAGGCGGCTGACCATTCTGGACGCCCCCGGTCACAAGAACTATGTCCCCGCGATGATCAGTGGTGCGAGCCAGGCAGATGTAGGTATCCTTGTCATTTCCGCGCGCAAGGGTGAGTTCGAGAGTGGCTTCATCCAGGCCGGCCAGACACGCGAGCACGCCATGCTTGCCAAGACCCTGGGCATCCAAAAGCTCATCGTCTGCATCAACAAGATGGACGAGCAGACTGTCAAGTGGAGCAAGGATCGGTACGACGACATTGTAAAGCGTCTGCGCCCCTTTCTCAAGTCTTCTGGCTTCAAGGTCAAGCGCGATGTGACCTTTCTGCCTATTTCGGCTCTCTCTGGCACCAACATCAAGGAACCTATCAGCAAGGACGTCTGCGCGTGGGCCGCTGATCTCAACGACGGCAAGAGTCTCCTTAGTACGCTCAACGACTTGAGCATTTCGGGCCGCGACGCCGAAAAGCCGCTGCGCGCCACAATTGTCGATCGCTACACGGACCGCGGCGTGGTGCTCATGGCCAAGGTCGAGGCTGGTGTGCTCTTTGTCGGTCAGGAGGTGCGCGTGTGCCCGAACCAGGTCAAGTGCAAGGTGGAGAGCATCTCAATCAACGAGGAGGAGGTGCAGGGCGCCAAGCCTGGTGAGAACGTGCTCGTGCGCCTCACTTCGTTGAATGAGAACCAGGTTGCCAAGGGCCACGTCCTTGCCTCGCGCTTCTCCCCGGTCCAGGGCTGCACCGAGGTCATTGCACAGCTCTTTGTGGTTTCTCTGCTCGAGCACCGACCGCTGTTCTCTGCCGGTTACAACGCCGTCTTCCACGCTCACACTGCCGAGGAAGAGAGCACTGTATACGAGATTGTCGCCGAGCTTGACAAGACTGGCAAGATTGCCAAGCGTAACCCCGCCTTTGCCAAGGCTGGTTCCACCATCATTTGCAAGATTCGTCTTGCAAAGTCCATTTGCCTCGAGCCCTACGATACGACCATGCAGCTTGGTCGCTTCACTCTGCGGGACGAAGGCAGCTCGATTGCCATTGGTATCATCAAAAAGTGCCGCTAAACAAATATCTTGCATTTCTTTTCGAAGCTCGCGTGTACATGACGACTTGAACGTTTCAACGTTTGAACGTGTGTGTGTGAGAGAGAGAGAGAGAGAGAGAGAGAGAGAGAGAGACTTGAACACGGTAGTACTACCTCATGCACACAATGTTCCGCTACGTGGGAGTGGCGGTGAAAGGCAGGTCTGAAACCTGTATTATTTGAAAAAAGAAAAAGAATAAGCTTCGAGTACTACATAAGTTACGGGCAAAAAGAAAGAATTGTTAGAATTCACTTTGCGAAAGTCCTCCTTGCACCAAGAAAATGCTCACTCGCGAGGCTTGTAAGGGGGCGTGAGCATCATCTTGGTGCAAAGAGCAGCCGCGGAAAAGCCGCCCAAGACCACGATAGCGTTGTCATACAGAAATGGTGTCGGGTCCTGGACTCCGGCCGGGACGAGGTCCATGAGCCGCGAAATCGTCACCGTCTTGGACTCAATTAGCTCGGGCAAAACGTTCTTGTCCGCGCCAAAGGCATGGTGGAAGGCACCATCATCCACATGAGTGGACAGCTCCTCGATCGCCGAATGCGTGCTGGCCTCGCGGCAGTGCGCAACGATCTGCGGCCCCAGAAAAGCCGCAGGCAAGACGACAGAGAGCTGGCGCGCCGTCAGCACCGCCATGGATCGCTCGCCATAGGCGTCAGACATGAGCGCGGGACGACTCGCGGTCGTGCCACCAAAGCTCGTGAGAAGTGTAAGAAAGGACCCCGTGAAGACGGCGAGGGGAAGCACCGACGGTTCACGCACGCATTCATGTACGCCCCAGTACACGCCTGCATAGCAGAGTGGAGACAAGGCCCACATGGCCAGGTAGGTGTTTTTTCGCGCGTAAAAGGGGTTTCCACCGCTGTAGCGCGCGAGAACGTCACTGGCCGTGGGCCAAAAGAGTCGTCCGCTCAAGTTCGCCAAACTCATGGCGGCCACAAAAGAGGAGGTAAAGCCTGCCGTGACAATGTTTGGCAGGTTTGATCCGAAGGTCTCGGCCATCATGAGCTTGCCCGAGGAGATGAGACCGTACGCCGGGGTTATGGAGAGTCCGAAACCCAAGAACATGAGGTAAAAGTGGTGTGTCTGCATCGACTCCGCTGGCGTGATGTTGGGCACTGTGACTGGTTTCTTATTCTCTTGCGCGTCCTCGGGCGCCGCGCCTGCGCCCGCAGGGAGAGGGGCCGCCATTTGCGTTTCTGCCTCAATGCGCGATTGCATTGCCTCTGCGTAGCCATGTGGCGGCAGACGGAACATCATGCTTGTGGCCACCATGGTAAGACCGTAGCCGAGGCCAAGGGCTGTGAACACCTCGGCGACGCCGGTGGATCCGGTACCGACGAAGTAGGCGCCAGCGTCTGCGATCTCTGCGAGGCCAGCAGATTGCAGATCCAGCTTGGTGGCCACCACGACTTCACGCAGACCTTCGGTAGAGTCGAGAAAGAGCTTGCCGTCCTGATTGACAAAGTCCAAGCTGTCCGCAGGGCCTGCGTACTCGGGGATCTTGCGAAAGGTCTCGGTGAGCGGGCCGTAGAGCGAGGTCGTGAGCATGGCGCCGCCGCCGTAGCCGAGGATGGCGCACCCCGAGGCAAAGCCCTTCTTTTCGGGAAACCAGCGCACCAACGTGGACACGGGCGGGACATACGCCCAGCCGTTCGAGATGCCCCAGACGGTTCCAGCAACGTACAAAAGAGGCAGGCTTTCGATGGACGCACTGAAACCAGCGCAAATGTACCCGGACGCGAGCGCGGCCGCGCCCAAGAGGCAGGACGCGCGGGGGCCATAGGTGTCGAGGCGATTGCCAAAGACGGCGCCCCAGGCAAAGCCGCCCATGACGAGCGAGAAAGTGACCGTCACGTCGCCGAGGAGCCAGTCGTTGGCGGCGGGGGCCACCACGCCGCTGAGCCTCGTCAGCGGTGTGTTGAAGATCGACCACGCAAAGATGGATCCGATGCACATGTGATTGAGCGTCGCCGCAGGAATGAGCGCCCAGCGGTTAAAATTGGTCGCGTCCTTCACCCTCAGGCTCTCCGGGTCCCAACCCAGCTTCTTGATGACCGCCGGCGTGTGCACGCTCTCATCCTTGTGGAGAGCGCCGCTCTGGGTCTCCAGCAGGCCTTCCTCTTCTTCTTTCCGCGCGCCCGTCGCCGCCTTGCCCGCGGCCGCCGTCGAGCTGCTCCTCGCCAGGATACGTCTGCAGGTCCCAAAAACGTGGCCGTGCCCCAGCAGCCCCTTCGCGCCCGCCGCGAGCCACATTTCAGCTCTGCGCTGCGCTCTGCTCCGCTCCGCGCTGCTCCGCACCGCTTCGCTCCGCTCCGCTCTGCTCTGCTCTGCTCTGCTCTGCTCTGATCTGCTCCGCCGCCGCCGCGAACGGGGTTTGCCTGCTCCTCGAGCAGCAGCAGCAGCGGCAGCTTCTCCAAGGCCGTGCACGCGCTCGCACCGTCTCAGTCCTACGCGCGATTTATGGACCTCCCGCGAGCGGAGCTCCTCGTTCGAGTCGCGTCGCGTCGCGTCGCGTCGCACCGCCCGCGGGATCTTTCTCTCCTCTCCTTTCCTCTCGTCTCGTCCGCGATCTGCGCCGTGGGCTGCTCGCCATCGTGCCGGTCGTAGCTGCTCGAGTCTCCCGCGTGCAGCTGGTCCGAGGCCTCCCGCATTCTCCTCCTCATCATCATTCTCACCACCATTCTCACCGCACGACCTTGGGCCGCCGTTTACGAAGACCTTCTCCGTTTCTCCATCCCTCCGCCCTCCCCGCGCGTCTCCGCTCGCGCCTCGCCTCCCTCCGGGCCTGCGCGCGAAGGCGCCGCCATGGCGAGCCGCCATCATCGCCTGCGCCATGCCGCCCATGCCGCCCATGCCCATGCCGCCGGCCTGAGACGGCGCCCGCGCCATGCTGAAACGCCGGCCCTTGCCCCGCGCCTCGCCGCCGCGCGAGGTCGCCCGCCGCGCCTCGCCGCGCCCGCCGCGCCTCGCCGGGCCGGAGTCGCCGCGCGCCATGCAGGCAGGCGCCGCGCGAAGAGCCAAGTGAAGAGGAGCGGCATGGCCGGGATGGACGGACCCGGTTCGCGCGACGGCCCGCTTGCGCGCGTCTGCGTGCGTGCTGGCGAGGGATCGCGTGCGCGCTGGCGGGCGAGCGCGTCCTTCTGGGCTAGATTTGCTTCTGCTTCTGCGGCTGGGCTTCTCGACAGCAAGCTAGGGAGCAAGCCATGAGCAGAACGGTGGCAGTATCTTCGCCAGATCCGTTACGATTGGCAAAAGCTTGAACTTGAACTTGGGGTTCTCTGGTCAGTCCACAAAGGTGGAGATGTAAGACAAAACAGGGTTCGCTTGCAGGCATGATCTTGCTTGCGCCTGCGAGGTGAGCGGTGCTCCTTGCACCTTTTTCTCTCCTTCCGTCGGAAATGCACTTTCGTAAAAAATGAAGCTTGTTTGAGTACGTATACGTATGTATCGTAGAAGCCAAGGTGAATGTGACAGAGGCTTCCCCATCCATGGACAAATGCGCGCGGACATGTGTGTACCAAGCGCGGCGCGAGACAGGACGAGAGAGAGAGAGAGCAGGCAGCAAAGCAGTAGCAAGAGCAAGACAACCCAACTCGCGCTGGTGAGAACGGAGGACCAGCGCGTCGGGATCATGGAGACAGCGCCCGTGCCCGAGGCCACCGCACCTCGCGCCCGCGTTAAGTTCCGCGAGGCGAACGAGGCCACCAAAATGGAGGAGAGGCGCGAAGACCTAGACGAGGACCAGGAATGGCATGCCGACTCGGCGCGTGCCGTGAGTGTGACCGCCAATGAAAATGGTGTGGAATCTGCGCATGGCGAGCTTACCCCAGTCGAGAGCCATAATGCGAGCAAAGCGCAACGACCATTGCCTCCGCAGGGCCAACCTGTTAAATCATCATCCAGTACATCAGCAATGGTTCGTGCGCAACTCTATCAACTTCGCAAAATGCGCCGTGAACGCCGCGCCAATATGAAGGATAAACCTGGAAAAGCACAACCTCCTGCGCTGCCCCTCGATGATCTAGACACACTTGCAATCGCGCGAGAGGCACGCAAAAAGGCCGCTACGCCTCGTCTTGTCGCTGATAACATTGTCAAAAATGACCACTTTGTGGACACCGGGGGCCTCAACGTACGTCATCTCGAGACCGCGATGGACGCGAGCGAAATCCCATCCGCGACGGATCTCGATGAAGCTGAAGGAGAGGGCGATGCTGAGCCGAAATCGACCCACGATCAACAACCAAAATCTCCTACATTCGAAGCAGAACAAGAAGACGAGGTCCGCCAAATGGGCTCGATCGAGGACGACATTGAGATGGAAAGTCTCGCGTCGATGCACGATACAGCCGACCTTGCCGAAGCAGGTACTGTGACGCAAGTCGAACGAATCGAGATCGAAGATTTCGATCAAGAAGATGGCGACGCCGACCCCGACGCCGACCCCGACGCTGAAGCCGACGCTGAAGCAGCGAGGACGCAGGAAGACCGTCCGGCCGCAGCAAAAACCCCATCAACACATCAGGCGATAGTCGGAACGCAGGACGAGAAACAAAAGACGACCAAGGAGAAGAAAACCAAAAAGGAAAAGAAGAAAAAGAAGAAGAAGAGCAAAGAGCCTAAAGAGACCAAGAAAATCCTCGAGCGCAACGACGACACCGTCAGCAAACAACAGCTGGCGCAGTCCTGGGACGAAACGGAAGAGCGAGCGGCACAGGCTGACGATGAGAACCAGACATCGCATAACCCTTCAGAAGACGCCATGTACTATGTATCTCAGGAGGACAGCATGTACTCTTATGAGTCAAATCAGGAGGTGCACGCCAACGAAGCCACGTCATGGGACGGACATGCGCAAACAGAGCATGGCGGAGAAGAGGAAGGGGCCACCTTTTCCCTATGGGACCCCGTCTCTGGAGGCTATCAGTCATGGAGCATCCACTACACGGACGAAGGGGACCCTTTCTTCTATTGCAAAGACTCAGGGGAGTCACGATGGACAGACCCAAGGACGGATGAACATGGATACGATATGCAGGACCACGATAGTGCACGGGAAGCGTATGAACTCGAGGAAACGTACGGGGATCACACGACCTCCGACGCTTTTGCAAATGGCGAGAACTCGTGGACTGCGTACTGGCAAGAACGAGCTCAAGCGTATCAGGAAACCGAACGAAGTGCTGCCGCACAGACTGCAGCATCAACGGGTCGCTGGAGTGTGGATGATATTGATAGGCTGGAGCAGCAAGGTTTCCTCTCTGCACGATCAACGGCGCGGTACGCCGTCTTTGGTCACGTGGACGAGACGGACGAGGCACCGCAGAGTCCAGTTCCGCCGCTTGAGCTCCCTGGGCCAGAACAAGTGGCCTGGAATGCCGCAACACATCGTTCCACAGCGGCTGCCCTGCACTCTGCGTATCATGACGCCAGCGCTGCAGGTACACAAATGGATGATCAGTCCATGTATGCATACTATGGCAAGACGCCACGAGAGGTCGAGCTTGAGGGCCAGGTTCGCTATTTGAATGCACGGGCGCAGTGGCTCGAGCAAGAAGCGTTTTACTCTAAAGAAGCAGAGCGAGCGGCCGCTTTACGCGCCGAGTACACGGCACGAACGCAAGCCGACATGGTCCAGCGCGCTCGTCACGAGGAAAGGCGTCGCAGTATGATTGATATGAGTCTCATAACCCAGGCCCTTGGGGACGATGGAACTCCACTGACGTCTGCCACGGCAGCCTCCGACCAGAACGAGGCTGCTGCGCAAGGATGGGGAGGCCATGTCGGTGACTACGAATACAAGGGAGAAGAGAAATACTCGGATGCTTATGATCATGAATACACTGTTGAGACCAAAGCTGATACAGCAGGCACGTACAACACCTGGGCCGACGACGGATACAGCATGGCTTACGAAGCATAGAGTGAAAGTAAAAAAAACGAACTGTGAGCCTCCTTGCATTGTGCAAACTCATGCCCTCATCCTTCATCGAAGAGAGAGAGAGAGAGGGAGGGGACGATGTGGCGCAAAAAGGGCGATTACGACATGTCAGACGTCGTCAGCGTTGTCAGACTCGAATTCTTCGTTCGCAAGACGTTGTAGCGCCCCCGGGATGACGAGAATCGTTTCCTTGTCTGTGTTAGACGTGAGCCTTCGACGTGGGGATTTTACAAGCTTGGAAGAGACTGTCGCTGCGGCCTCCCGCGCAAGAGGACACAGAAGTATTCTGGAGTCTGGAGCTGAGGCCCACGAAAGCCCAAGGGCAGGCTTCAGCTTGCCTTCGACAGGAGATGAAAAATCGTGAACTGTCGAGTTGGTGACGAGAATGGCGAGACCGTGGCGTTTGCTGATGCTGCGCAGTGAAAGTGCGACGCGCATGAGCGCAGCGTGGGCTGCTGTGCTGTGTTTACCTCCAAGAATGGGCGAGAAAATTGCGGAAATGCTGTCAAGGACCAAGAGTCGGAGAGGCCCAAGGCTGGCGCGCTCGCTGTTCTCGTCGTCCCCGTCTTCCTCGGCGCGTGCGATGCTCGCAAGTGCCACATTCAAGGCCTGGGCATCAAAGGCCTGGATAACGCGCATGCGTTGCAAGGCTTTGGCGCGCAAGTCGTTTGCGGATTTGTGTGCAGCGAGATGTTGGTCGCAGAGCTGAGAGAAACGCGAGGCGTGAAAGGCGTTCGAGGCATCAATGAAGAGAACACGCCCTCCTCGTGCAGAGGTCGCAACGAGACTTGCAGCGCAAAGTGCAAACTGCGTCTTGCCCGAGCCCGTGGGGCCGCAGAGCTCGGTAATTTCCTGCGTCCAAAGGCCGCCGCCCAAAAGGCGATCAAGGTCGTTATCTCCCGTCGAGACTTGCTGCACAATCATTTGGCACTGGTCATAGGCGTCTGCGAGCGTGACAGGGGCGGTGCACGAGCGCAGTGCCAAGTGTTCCTTGAGAAATTGCACGTCCTCGCGGGTCCAACGATGCTGCGAGGCCTCCATGAGCTGTTCCTCGTCGGACGCGAGGACGCGTTCCAGGGTTCTGATGCCTGCGCGTCCCAGGAACTCCAGCAATGGAACGCGACCTCTCTTGACGTCATTGAACTCTCTTTCTGCGCTCTCCAAGGCGTCTTCCGCGGTCACATCCGCGCCCTCGCGTCTCCTCCTCACCTTGGCGCCGCGAGGCTTCGTCCCATCCGCGGCATCCGCGGCATCCGCGCAACGAGCGGCCTGCGCAGCCCGCGTCAGCTCGCGCCGCTCGGCCGCTGTTGAGACGTACTCGCCCAGCAGGTTCATGCTCTTGTGGCGGTCGGTCTCTCCGCCTGTCCTGCTGCCGGCCGGCCTGCCTGCACGGCGCGCCCGCGGCGAAGTCCTTTGCCACGCGAGCTCGTTCTCGTTCTGCTCCTCTAGCCTTGCTCAGCTCGTCGCCCTCGGCGGTTGCGTTGTCGTAGTTCCAGAGGTTCTATTCGACCACGAGGCCGACTCACGCCCCGAGGTAGAGTAAGGCAGGCGCCCTGCTTCTCGATCGCAATTGGCCGGGCTTGGCAAGCGAGGATCCGCAACAACATCATTGTTCGAAGGATGTTCACGTTTCGCGACGCGCGAAAGACGGAATTGTCTCAGCGAGAAAAGGATATTTCGGCTCGGCGTTTCGGGCCCAGCCGCCACCTTGGCGAGAGCCGTGGCAAACGAATGACAGCAGGCTAGCGCGATATACAGGCGGTGATTTATCGTTCTTGCTGTGCGTGTTATCTGAATTCTCTAGACACCATCAAGGCATTTAGCTTAAGGCATCGGCTCGTTGGGATTGCCTTGCGTGCACCCTTTTGATGATCGGTGAGCCCGTGGCGCCCATTGCCAACGCGCGAGGTAAGTTAGACAAGGTTGAAATAAGCCTTACTGCCAGTTGAGCTCGCAGTCGGCGCGCGAGAGTCACGCTCGCAGTCGACATTCCGGTCCCAACCGATGATTATGCAGTAGTACTGCTTTTTTCGATGCATGCATTCGAGGGCACTCCTTGGGAGCTAACTGGAAGCAGCTGCACAGCAGGGGAAGCGAGCAAGCTGGAGCTGCAGCGTGCAGAACTTCCAATGGCGGCCTCGTTGATGATGCGGTGGGTGCGGTAGGATAAAAAGCGATGGCATTTAGCTCTGCTCTGCTCTGCTCTGCTCTGCAGAGATTGGTTCCACAGCCGGTGCGGACTGCATGTTCATTGCTGCCGTTTCGGGCAAGTCCCCCCCGGCGCTGCGAAGTTTTCCTTTCCCGGCCGTCCTCCCTGGTCCTCCTCATCCCTTGCCAGCCACTTGGCCAGCCAACCAGCCAGCTATCCTGTGCCGCTAGGTTCCTGCAGCACGGCGGCACGCATGGGAGTTTCCCGGGACTCTGCGCATTCATCAGCAGCCAGTTGTGGGCGTCGTCATCCGTCCTCCTTTCCAAATATAACCCTGGCGCCGCCTGCGCGTCGCACCGCAGCGCGCCGCTGCCGCAGGCTGACTCGCCGTCCATCCAGAGCACGGCCCCCCATCTTCAGCTTCGTCCTCCATCTGCTGCTCTGCTCCGTGCGACCCCGCGCCCGGACCAGCGGCGCGTGCCTTGCTGGCGTTTTGGTCAGGCGCGTTCCCGCCGCCTCCGCCGCCTAAGCCCTTCTGGCAGCTCGCTCCCAAGCCAAGCCGAGCAAGCCAAGCAAGCCAGGCAAGCCAAGCCAGGCAAGCCACGCACGCCAAGCAAGGCAAGCCACGCACGCCAAGCAAGCCACGCAAGCCGGCAACCAACTCGCGAGCGGCGGCGCCTCTTCCCGGGAGCCGCCCGCCGATCTGCGGCGGCGCAAGCGCGGTCAAGGACCGGCGACGGAGGCCGCGACGAGAAAGGCGAGCACGGCGACGACGACGACGACGACGAGGAGGAGGCCAACCATCTTCCGCCCTGGCGGGGTATACCGAGGCGCCGAGCGTGGAGCGCAGGGCAGGGCAGGGCAGCGCAGTGCAGCGCGCGTGAGACGCAGGGGCGAGCGGAGTCGCGCGCCCGTCTGTGCTGGCGGCGAGGCTGCTGCCGGAGCAAAGGTTTCCGGCCAAAACTGTCTCAATCTTCTTCCGGCCCGGCCTTTCGTTCACAACGAAGCAGCCTGCTGGCGCCGCGGCAGACCCCGATCGAGGGAGCTGAGCCAGGTTTGCGGTCGTAGTTATTTGTCGGCCGAGGCAAACAGACAAGCAAGCAAGCAAGCAAGTAAGCAAGCAACTTGGCAAGCAACTTGGCAAGCAACTTGGCAAGCAGACAACCACTGCGCGTGTACACACACACCCCAGCAAACAGTCATTTTGACGCAAGCACGCAAGCAATCCAGCGCCTAGCAGAACAAAAAGATGCCCGAGCTGGTGGTGATCGACTACGAGGCGCTGGTGGACAAAGACCAGGATGTAAAGGCGTTGATCGAAGAAGCATATGGTGCGGACGGCCTCGGGGTCCTCGCCATCCGCAACGTGCCGGGCTTCGTCAAGGCCCGCGACGCGGCTCTGCCTCAGGGACATGCGCTCGCACATGCAGGAGACAAAGTTCTTGATTCTCTCGTAGACATGGAGAGCATGTATCAGGCGGGATGGTCTCGTGGCAAAGAGAAAATTGGCGACAAGCCAGATCTTGCCAAAGCGTCCTTTTTCTTCAACCCGCTCGTTGACGTGCCGGGCACCGCCGAAGATCGCGCCAAATGGCCTCTTTCTTACCCGTGCAATGTGTGGCCGAGCGAGGAGGATCTTCCAGGCTTTGAAAACTCGCTCAAGAGCGTGGGGCGAATTATGCGGCAGACTACCACTGCTGTTGGCAAGCGGATCGATGAGCTCTCTGCGGCGCAACTGCCAAACTACAACCTGGACCTAGGCAAGCTCATTGCCGAGACTGATAAGGCCAAGGGGCGCCTGCTTTACTATTACCCGTTGACGGACGAGGAAAAGGCTCGGGGCCAGCGAGACTCATGGATCGGAGTCCACAACGACTCCGGCTTTCTCACTGCGCTCGCTGGTGAAATCTATTTGGACGACGAAGGTAATATTATTGAGAATCCAGACCCGGCCGCTGGACTCTATGTGATCGACCGCGCGGGTGTTGAGCATCACGTTGTAATTCCTAAGGACTGCATGGCTGTTCAAATTGGCGAATGTGTGCAGGTTATCACGGGCAATGTTGTACAGGCGACACCTCACTATGTGCGCGGCGCCGTGGTCGAGGGCCGTCGCGTAGCGCGAGTGTCGCTTCCAGTCTTTATTGATACCAAGCCCGACTTTGCCTTGACATCGCCAGAGGGCATTACGCGCCAGACTGTTGTGGACTCCGCCTCCAAGGAAGTCCCTGCGCTGGGTGTTCGCTGGCTTGAACAGGGCCAAACCTTTGGCGACTTTTTGATGAAGTCGGTCGATGTCTACTACAGCTGGAATCAGGAGCTGTCAAAGCAGGCGTTCAGCGATGTGAGCCCGCCGGCGTCCGCCTAATATAAGGAAATTGTATATCTTGATACGTAACAATGCTTTTTCTCGGAAATGTGCGTAGACGATGTTGCCACGGAGGAAGGAAAAATCAACACCTTGCAAAAGGGCCGCGTCTCCAGTCGTTTCCCGCCGCCCGTGCCGCCCGTGCCGTTCGTGCCGTTCGTGCCGTTCGTGCCGTTCGTGCCGTTCGTGCCGCTCGTGCCGCTCGTGCCGCTCGTGCCGCTTGCAAGATTGGTCTTTTCCTCCTAACAATGCGATCGTCCTCTGTGACATCGCCATCGAACAGCTCAAGAGGGACAAAGCCAAAACAGAAAAAAAAAATCTCGTTCAAAAATACTTCATAAAGTTCGAGGCATCATCATCATCGCCGCCGTCGCCGTCACCCTGGGCGTGCTCCGCGGCGGTGTTTAGCGTACTTTCGCACAAGGTCCCAGACATTTTGACCGTCTTGCGCCCCCCACCGAGGCGCACCGTGTCTGTGCTGCCTGCGCCAAGACCCGCGAGCTTGAGCGCATCGGGACTCAAGCGGATCGTGTCGGAGCAACCAGCTGGAGAGGCACCGAGCTTGACCGTACGGTCGAGCATATTCTTATCGAAGCGAAGCGTGTCACCCTGACCAGGCCCATTGCCTGCAGCGTCCACGTCCGAGGCCTTTGCGGTGCTCTTAAAGTAATTCATAAAGGCCTGCTCGTCGATTGCAACAGTGCCGTCGCCGCCCGTCTCGGCAAGCGTTCCACTCGGGACGCGAAAAGTATCGTTCATGCGCACCGTCGAATCAACCCCGCCTCGCGGCAGCGCCACAGTGCCAGCAATGGTGCCAGACTTGAGCTTGGCAGTGTTGCCGGCCATCTTCACGGTGCCGGCCAAGGAACCGTCGACACCGGTATCGTCAGAGCGCTCGGCGCTCTGCTCGCGCTCTTTTCGACGACGCTCAATGATGGGCAGACACTCGTTGACAAGGCCAGACAGCGTCTGCGCCACCGAGGTCTCGTGCAAAGTCCCGGCCTTGCACGCAGCCTCAAGCTCCTTGGCCACATCCCTGACAAACGGATGCTGCAGGAGCTCCGCACAGGATTTGCGCAGACTCGGTTCCTTGATGAGACACTGTGCCAAAAAGTCATTCATTTCAGGCGACCACTGCTCCGGGTCCTTAAAGGTCGCTGGTGGCTTTTTCGGAATCACAAAGAGCGCGCGCATGGGGTGCAAATTTGTGAACGGCGGCTCGCCCTCGGCCATCTCGATGAGCGTAATGCCCAGGCTCCATACATCCGCGTTCGTCTTGTACCTGCCGTCTTGAATCACTTCAGGCGCCATCCAAAAGGGCGTTCCAATTGTTGTGTCTGCCTTGGACTGGATCGTACTCAGCTGCTTGGAGACGCCAAAATCCGCCAATTTGGCAATGCCATCATTGGTGAGCAAAATGTTTCCGGCCTTGATGTCGCGGTGGATCATGCGCTGATCGTGCAAGTGGCGCAGACCCAAGAGCATGCACACCGCAATGCCGCGAATCTCAGACTCGGACAAGGTTGACCGCGTAGCACGCATGAGGTCGCTGACGCTTCCGGCCTCGCAGAGGTCCATAATGATCCAGATGAGGCCCTCCTGCTGGTAGCTTCCATGGTAGCCCACGACAAAGTCGTGCTTGCCCTTTTTAAGGTAGTCAATCTCCTTGCGCAGCTCCTCGGTATCTTCGGATTCGGTCGGGACGATCTTGACGGCACACATGCGCCCCGATGGCTTGTGCCTTGCTTTGAACACTGATCCGTATGACCCCTCGCCCAGCTCTGATAACAGCTCATACAACTCTTCAGGATCGTGCAAGTTTGTTGATTCACGCCATTTCGAAGGGGACGAAGCGTCTCCGGCGCCCGCGCCCTGCGCGCCAGTCTTTTGCGTCTCTGCCAGCTCATCGTACTTGGCGTGCAAATCGCCATTCAGGTTGATGGGAAGCGTTCCGAATAGATCCTCTGACGCGCTAGAGTCTTTGGTGGGGGCCAAGTCATTGCTCGCGCCAAGCTGTACCTCGAGCGTCGAAAAGTCAACAGTTCCATGATTTGCCGGTGACTCTGCTGCCTCGACGTCCTTGGCATCAACTCCCTCGGTGCCTGCGGTCTCCGCGGCCTCGCCATTGCCATCGTCAGGACCAGCGCCAGAGGACAAATTCTTGCGCACTGCAGAGGCATACGACGATGCGCGCGGACGTGCTTCCTCCTTGTCGTCCTTGCTGACGTTGCGGGGAAGCGTGGCATCCTTGGCTCCTTCGGCCGTCTGACTTGCATCCATCTCTTGGTCGGGTTCCTCGGAACCCGCGAGGGAATTTCGGGTCTCATGATTGGTAGAGTTCCCGGTCTCCCCCCCCTCCTCCTCCACCTCCTCCTCCTCCTCCACCTCCTCTTCGTCCTTTTTCTCTTCGTCCTTGGTTTCTCCGGCGCTTTGTACAACTTGATCGCCACCACCACCATTACCACCACCTTTTGGGGCATTCTCTTCGTTTTCATCATTCGTCGCGCGCATACCTGGTTTTTCTTGCTTGGGTTCCTCGGGCTCAGCGGCGGCCTTGGCCAGAAGCGCGGGAACGCCAGCCTCACCGTCGACGTTGTCACCGCTATCACGCTCATCGTCGTCATCTAGCCGGCGCGCCTTTTCCTCGACAGCCTGGTCAATCTCCTTGTTCCCGGTCACTGCGACCTCGGGGGTGCCGTTGAGGTCGCCATGGAGAACTTTATCATCGCGAGGACTGGAGTTCTTCGCGCTGGATTCCTCGGCCTTTTCAGCGCCAGAAGCTCCGGCCCGGACCTCTTGCCGTTGCTCTTGCTGCTTGTGCTGCTCCTGCTCCTGCTCCTGCTGCTGCTGCTGCTGCTCCTGCTTGGCGGCGGCAGTGGCGGCAGAGTTGGCCGTCGCCGACTTTTTTCTGCGCAGGCCGAGCAGCTGCAGCATCTCGCCTCCCTCGGCGCCGCGCGCCAGCGCCAGGCCGCCAGCTCCGCCGCTTCTGCTGCCCTCGCTGCCCTCGCCGCGCCCGCCCGCGCGGACGGGCGCCGCGCGCGCGCGAAGCCCGCTGCTCGCCTCGGCCCGCGCGCAAGAGCTCTTGCGCAGCGAGCGGACGTGCCGCGGCCGCTCGCTCCCTCGAACGAAGACTGCTGCTGCGCCGGGTGGGTCAATCGATCGATCGCTCCGGATCGACCTGCCTGCTCTGCAGAAGCAGTATAGTATAGTATGTAGTACGTATGTGCGTAGTATACGTACGTAGTACTCGGGTAGTACTATGGATGGAGTTTCTCTGCCTGCTCCGCAACGTCTTGGAGTTCTACTGCTGCCTCGACGCCGCCGAGGAGGTTATGTGCGCAAGATGAGGGAGGAGATGGGGATGACGAGGAGGAGGATGGAGATGATGAGCGGGAAAGGCGTCCCAGGATCAAGGAGAGGGACGACTGATGCATGTTGTCAAGAAGGAAGAATTTGTCCTGCTGTTCGGCAAAAAGAAGACCGAGAACAAGAGCACCGCGCTGCGCTGCTGCTGCTGCTGCTGCTGCTGCTGCTGCTGCTGTAGGAGGCAAAAAAGGACCCAGAAACAGCTGTTACCTTCGTCATGATCGACAACAAGGACAAGAACAAGACCAAGAACCAAAATGCACGATTAAGTTTTGTGGCCGAAGCTGATATCTGCTGCCGCACGCACTGCATGCATGGCCTTTCCACTTCGCGGGATGGATAGTTACCGTCGAGAAGCAACGGTCCGGAACGATTGCAAGTGCAGATCACGCGGAGGTAGGTAGGTAGGTAGGTAGGTGCCTGCCTGATCGCGTGAGAGAAAGCGGAGTAGTGTGGTGACGGAGGCTTCTTTGAAGAAAACAATGACATGATCCAAGCCATCGACCAGGAGAGCTGCTGCTGCTGCTGCTGCCGATGAGGCTGCACAAGACAAGTCGTACACGGTGGCGACTCAAATTGACGCGTCGATGCGCTCGTCCATGTAGCTGTCGCAGCGCAGTCGATGGCGGAAGATGCAGAAAGGGCAAAAAGGAGGAAAAAGGAAAAGAGCGTTTCACCACCTTCAAGTTGGGCCGGCCGGCTGGCCCAAGTCCAAGCTCCGAACCATCTTATAAGATAGGCCACCTTGTCATGTCCACACGATAGACAGCCAGCCAGCCAGAGGTCACTCGCTTTGTTTGGAGAAGTCTGCACGCGCACGGCTCTCAAATTGAAATGTGGAATAATGGTGGAGTCAGATGGACCGACCCTAGGTCCCATCCAAGGACAGGAGCGCTAGACTGGGACCAAGCGCGGCGTCAAGGCGTCCAGGCACGGAATGCAGATCCGCTCACCAGAATGCCCCTTGCGGGTGACCAAGTTGGTTGACAGTGAATTGGGTTGCTCTGCACGTGCTATGCTGATAAAGACGGTAACCCCAACCAACTGGCAAAATGAACATACGGCAAGAAATGAGTGCTTTTCATGATAATACAATAGCACGCGACGTGAGATAGGCAGAGGAGAAGGTTTCTATGACCGCTTGAGGTGTTCACGACAAAATTAACGAATGAAGCGCGTAGAAGCAAAGAAAGTAGGCAAGCAAGAAATGGAGATGCGTCAGAGAATATAAAATCTAGACAAAGAAACTATGCTGCGGTGGCGCCGTCATCTTCTGGAACCTTTCGGACATATAACACATTGTTGGTGCGAATAAGCACCTCCCCGATGCTGCCCTCAAAGGCGCCATTAAGAAACTCCTGGGTGCCGCTCAGCTGCAGATTAAAGTAGCTGTCAAAGCTGACAAGATAACCCTTGTACTCATGCTGCGGAAAACAAAATGCAAATTGCATGTGGGTTAGTAAGCGATTCTCAACTCGCTCGGCCTCAGCTCGCAGCGTCTGGTTGCCATGCAAACGTACCCCCCACTTGAGTTTGACAATGACCTCCTTACCGACCATCTCGGTCAAGAAGGGTTTCGGATTCTGAATTGCTGCCTGTGTGTTTGTTCAACCAAAGCATACGCGTTCATCTCTTTCCGTTAGTCTTTTTCTTCTGCGCCACCTTCTCTACCTGCTTGTCTGCATGCCCCCGCGCCTGCCTGCCTGCCTGCGTGCTCGCGCGCCTGCTGCCTCGCCGCAAGCCGTGAGGCCCATTTCGTTCTCAGAGCCACGTACCATGGTTGTCCACTGCCGACGCCCGGAGCCCGCCGCTTCACGCTACGTGCGGGCCGCGTGCGCGCGCCTTGCTCGCGTAAAACGCTGTTAACCCTGGCGACAGGGGCGCCTCGCGTCTCGCGCGGCCGCTGCAGTCGAGCGTCGAAGCAAAGCTGATTTGCTCACGCCGCAACAACGACAGCAGCCACTCCAAACCTGCCAACATCGATCAACACCATCATTATTGGCAAACACACATACTACTCAGGCCTCGACGAAGTTGTCGCCGTGAATGATCATGACGGAGATCAAGGAGGTGGATAGATGCCAAACGAAGGCCGCTGCCGAAGGTAGAGGAATGAATGATTGATCGTATTCTGTGCAACGCAGGGATGATTTGGTTGGTGGTGATGCAGATTGTCAAGCACCCGAACACGGAGTCTTCTTTCTTTCTGTCTTTTTTGCGCCCTACAAACAAGGCTACTGTATAGGAACTTGTTTTTTTGGAGGCGGAGCAAGAAAGCCACCAGCGGAAGCCAAAATGTCGGCACAGCATTGGCAGTGATAAGGACGTCGCTTTCTCTACAAGTGAAAAAACAACACAAAAAAAAAGGAATGCAGCATCATAATGGTACTTACAGGGAGTCGGCGTCATCGTCCTTGTTGGCGGGCGCCGAAAGCTTCATCTCGTCGAGCATGGACTCGACCCCGATAACAGGCGCGTCGTCCTCGATATCGTCATCGTCGTCATCGTCGTCGAGCTTGTCGGTGGTGGCGCGGTCCTTTGCGGGACGATCGTCCTTGTAAATGTTCATCTTGGCACGGAACTCTGCATCCTCCTCGATATCGCGCATAAACATCTCGCGATCGCGCTCGAGGGCGGCGTGGTTCTCGTCGGTGGAAACAACGCCAAAGCCAGCGTCGCCCTTACCGTCGAGAACCATGGACTTGAGCTTCCACTTGCGGCGCTTGGCTGCGTTTTTGCGCCACTTGGGGTAGTGCTTCCGCACAAGGACGATGTCTGGAATACCGTCCTTGTCTGCGAGCTCGTCGGTGATCTCATCATTCAAATTGACTGTGCGCATGTCATAGCCAAGCGCCGTATCACCGGGCTTGAGCAGGTAGCCGAGATGCGTGTTGACAAAGAACCGATTGTCATTAACGCCAAATTCGTCTTCCCGGGCAACTTCGACGAGTGCGATGCGATGCGAAGCGCTGAGGTTGGCACCCGAGACGCTGAGCAATGAGTTGGCAAGCTTGCCCGTGCCGCGGGTCTTTTTCTTGCCGCGACCCTTTTGCCGGCGCCGGCGCTTGCCGCCAACCTTTGCTTGGGCGTCAGCCTCATCCTCGTCGTCGCCGTCGTTCTCTTCCTCCTCGTCTTCCTTCAAAGCCGGCATTTCCTGCAACTGCACGTCGAGCACAATGAAGGGAACGAGACGCTGCGAGGAAAGCACCGCACGGAAAGGCTGCTGAAAGTAGCGCTCCCCTGAAAGCTCGGCCACCTGGCACGACACAGGGTCGATGAAACGCATGACATTGGTTACAGCCTGGCACAGCACGAATTGCGAAATGGAGCCGAGCTTTTGCGCCATGCTTCGCGGCAGACAGATGGCATCATCACGACAGATGGGCACAATCTCCGTAGAATAGGTAAAGTTGTGAATGGCAATGTTGCTCTTGAGATCCTGCGAGATGATCTTCTTGCTCGTCTTGTAGCGCACAGGCACCACCGTCTCGACAAAGTCGAGAAAGCGCACGGCGTCGTTGCGCGCAGCAAAGTAAAAGTCGACGCCGTCCGGCATGGGCTCGACGCGCACGGTTCGTGAGTCGAGCTGGTGCTTGAGAATGAGCTGCTCTAGGTACAAGAAGGTTCGCTTGTGCTCGACCTTTTGCCGCAGCTGCACAACGGAATTCCACGTCACGCTGGCCTCTTGCATGTGGCAGTCTTCGCACATTTTGTTTTGAACGACGAATTCGACGACGCAGGCCTGCTGCAGCTTGACCTGACGTGCAATTTCGTCTTGAACCACGAGCTTGACCTTGATGCGCTTCGAGTGTTCCTCGGTCCAGATGAAGGAGGCGTCGACGAGGTGGACCTTGCTGAGGCCCTTGATTTTCTTCAGACAGAGCGCCAGCAGGCCCTTGCTCTCGGGCGCGCAAAAAATCCAGCCCGTCTGCGGCTTTTGATATCTCTCGCATCCCTTGCACTTCATGAGCACGCCGTTCTTGGCGAGGTCTGCGGTCACGTCGTGGTTCGTCTGCAAGCACTGCGCGCACGTGTTGATGCGGTTCGCGACCATCGACACGCCGCAAACGCAGCATACGCCCTGCGCGGGCGCGGCAACGTCCGCCATCCTTGCGCGGCCCTTTGTCTATCTGCGCGACCTCGGCCTCCTTTTGCTCTGCGCCACGCACACGCCGCCTGCTCCCAAGCGAGCGCTCGACCAGGACCAGCAGTTCTGCTGCTTCTGCATCATTCAATCGGCGAGTGGTGGCCACCCGCTTTTGGGGTTGCGCACGTTACAGAGGTTATGTATGTATGTATGTATGATCGAAAGGAAGGGAAGGCAATTAATTAGGAGGGAAGGCAAGAAGAGGGAATGCAAGGAGAGCGAGCGGAGATTGATTTACTGCGGCGCGCGTAGCTGCAGCGGAAAGCAAAGGCAATGCAGATGCAGCTGCGAAGAGAGAGAGAGAAATAGAGAGAGAGAAAAAATTATATGACAATAATGATGATCATCATCATTGGTTGGAATTTGGAGAAGAATCCTGTAAATGCAGCCTCAGCCTTGTCCGCAAGAAGAAGAAAGAACCAGATGGTCGTGCCCGTCGGCATCACAATCATCGTTCAGGCTGGAAGTCTCCGTCAGAGGACATGCCATGCCATGCCATGCCATGCCATTGTCCTTGTTGTGGTGAACATTGAACCTTGTCTGGAGGCTTTCTCCTTTCCTGCTGGTCCTACGTTTGCGCTGCCCAAGACGAGCCTCCTTGCCAACCGAATGGCTGATCTTCTGGACGCAGATAGGGCTCCTTGCAGGCTCGGCTTGGCTTCACAGCATCTCCATCTTCCCCATCAAGTTCACCTTTCCTGAGGCGTGAGGCTCGCTTCTGTGGTGGCGCTCTCACGTCGAAACTACCTCTTTGGCGGCCGCACCGTCAGTCGTCACAGTCACGGTTCGGAAGTCACGCTTTCCATAATCTTGGCCGCACCGTGGCGGTCGTGGAGGCTGGCTTCCTCCGCTTCACACCCGCCACCTCCGCCGTAGTAGTATACCGCTTCGCGCAGGTCATGTTCTCGCCACATCCTTCAAGGGTCCCGTCCTCCACCCATTCGTCCATATCATTCATCCACGCATCCACGCATCCACGCATCCACGCATCCACGCATCCATCCATCCATCCGAGTGGGCTTGCCGGCTCCGACGAAGCCTTGACCCCGCTAGCTGGCTTCTTTCTTCGTGCATCTGCAGCTGCAGACTGCGCCAGCGGTCGCGGGATGCTCGATCGATCTCCTGCACGGCCTCCGGAGCCAGCGCGAGCCGCGAGCCACCCGCTGAGGCTTGTTGTTGCGACTTGCTTCGGCACCTGAGCGAGTGAGTGAGTGAGTGAGGTAGGGCTGGGTTTTCCACCGTAGTATACGTAGTCCCGCGGCGCGGCCGGAAACCCGCGCTTGCAGCTGCTTGCGCTGCGCCCGTGGTCGGTGGGTGGAGAAGACGCCGGCTTCCGCGATGGCGTCTGTGCTGCGTCTGCGTCTGCATCTGAACGCTGTGCTGCAGCATCTGCGGCAGATGCGGCGGGTGCGGCAGATGCGGAGACAGCCAGATGCAACAGCAGGAGGCTACTTTTTTGCCCTGCATACTAACTGAAAATAAAGAAGAGCGGGAAAATGGATGGAAGCAAGCAAGTGGCAAGCGAACCCGGGCCGGGATGCAACGCCTCGGCCGTGCCGCCAGCCACCGCATCGTTTCTGCGGCGCCATCGAGACCCGATGCGGCTCGACTCGACTCGACTCGGCGCGGCGCGGCGTCCGCTTCCGGTCTCCGACCACCACCTGCGGCTTGCGCGGCCTCCACCTCTCTCTCATCTCCATGCCGCGATCTCTCAATCAATCTATCTAGTATCTACGCATACGTACGTACATACATGAACTATCTATTTGTGTCTTCTTCTCCTCGCCCAACTCTTCGTCGCTGGCCCTCTTCCTCGTCGACCCGGACCTCAGCCTCGAGCGGGCTCGGCCCTGAGGTCTTCTGCGCCGCCGTCCTTCTCCGCGCGGCCGCACGCGCGCGAGCGGGGCTGGCCTGCCTTCGACGTCGGCCCCGAACTTCGCCACGATGCCGGGACCGGCGCCTTCAAGTTCAAGTTGCCCTTGCTCGCATTCGCCTCTCTTGTCTCGTCGCGTCTCCTCTCGTCTATCTCGTCTCATGCGGCGCATCTATCTATCTATCGCGTCCAGGGCTCGCTCGACCCGGCCGACGCC
>KN805392.1:493879-508697 GCA_000818945.1 Schizochytrium sp. CCTCC M209059 | reverse complement strand
GGCGGCGCCATCCATCGTGGACGGCGTTGGCCACCCGGAGCGGGATCGCTCTGCGCGGCCGGCTGGAGCGGCTGAGGCTGTGCGCGCGCGGCCCAGGACGCGAGGCAGGTGGGCCGAGGGACGATGCCCGCGCGCACGCGGAGCGGGTCGGCGGAGGAGGCGCTGGAGGGCGGGAACGATGACTCGCTGCGGCGCGGACTCGTGGCCAACGGGAACGACTTTGACTACCAGCAGCTGCGCGAGCAGCAGCTGCGCGAGCAGGAGCAGGCCCGCCAGCACGAGTCCGTGTACAACGACGACGATGAAGACGACGTAGACGACTACGATGGCGACGTGATGGCGACCCCGTTCACCCGGTCGCCCGTGCTCTTCTTCAAGAAGCGCTTCAAGGCCGGGTCCATCAAGGGCAGCGTCTTTACGCTCGTTGTCGCCGTCTGCGGCGCCGGCACACTCTCGGTCCCCTACGCCATTGAGAGGGTTGGACTGCTCCTCGGCCTCGCCCTCTTCACGGGCGGAGCTTTCATGGCGTTCTTCTCGCTCAAGATCCTCGTCATCTCCTCAGATCTCACCGGCGTCAAGTCGTACAAGGCCATCGCCGAGCATCTCTACGGTCCGCGCACCAGTCTCTTTGCGCAAATCATGCTCCTCCTCAACCTCTACGGTACCTCGATCAGCTACATTGTCGCCAGCGGCAGCATGATCTCGCGCACGCTGCAGACCATCTTCGACGACTACGAGAGCAAGATTCTACAGCAAAAGACGGTCATGCTCGTCACGACCCTGCTCATCGTCGTGCCCCTTTGCCTCTTGCGCACAATGGGAGCGCTCCGCTACTCGTCGCTCATTGGCGTGGCCTGCTCCTGCTACCTGGCCATCGTCGTTATGGTTACCTACTTTGACTTTTGCGGCCACCACGCCCACGTCGTGTCGCCGCGCAGTGAGGACTACCAGGTTGTCGAATGCTTTTGGGAGAAAGCCGTCGAGTCGGACCCCATCGTGCTGGCCAACTTTGGAATTGATCGCTTGCTTGCGACGCTTCCCATCGTCGTCTACTCGTACACGTGCCATCCCAACGTGTTGCCCATCTTCCTCGAGCTCAACAAGCCCACGCGTCGCCGCATGACCAAGGTCGTGAGCCGTGCCCTCGGTCTCGCTCTCGTGCTTTACGCCATCATTGGCTCCTTTGCGTACCTCACCTTTAAGACTCAGCTTGCGGAGAGCGAGGGCAATTTCCTCTCCAACGACTTTCATCGCAATGAGTCCGCGCTCCTTGGCGCCGTCGGCATGTCGCTCTCCGTCATTCTCGCTATTCCACTCTTCGTCCACGCCTTTCGCGGCAACGTCTTTTCTCTCATCGGCGACGACGACATTGATCCCAAGACGGCGCCGCTCTACCTTCACGTTGGCATTTCGCTCGGCATGGTCATTGCCGCTCTCTTGCCAGCCATCATGATCAGCGACATTAGTATGGTCTTCACTGTGCTTGGTTCCACGTCCAATCCAATCATTTGCTTTGTGCTCCCCGCCATGTTCCTCATGCGTGCGGCGCCCAGCGGGATGTATCAAACGGAACGCGTTGTTGCTGTTGTGCTGGCGGTCGCCATTACGCTCATTAGTCTCACTTCGCTCACCAAGAACATCATCAGCTGGACCAAGTAGTTTTTCTTTATGAAATTTACCGGAACAAATTCATCTGACCCTCTTTGACGCTTTACGGACATGGAATTTGAAATGTTTTTGAGCAGTCCGGACGCACGAAGCGAAGCACATGGGTATTCCTGTCTGAAGTAATTGATTCTCAAAATGTACTCGAGTTCTCAGCTGGCTTGCGAAAACGAAAAGTGAAACAATCCACCGGCACAAACCGTACGGTGTCAGTCAGGCAAAAAAGCCTGTGAGGCCCAACAACGCGGCTGGACTCTCCTTTGCGTCTTTAAGCAACCGCCAATCGAACGTTGAATACGAGTCAGCTGGCAACTTAAAATCGTTGAAAGCGCGTGTTTCAATCGGAATGTTCCGGTACGTTGACGACCACATCCCTTGCATTCGCCGCACAGCTAGCTAGCTAGCTAGGGAGCGACAACTCAACCACATATAGGCCTAATACACAGATGATTAATTGTCATTGATAAAGGCGCTGTTACAGAAGGCGACCTAGAAACACTTGGTGTGGACGACGCAAGGGCCAGCATCGTAATATTCCTGCTTAGAAATCCACATTTGCTGGAACTCGGGAAGCGAGGCAAGTTGAGTGCCGCCAATCCAGGCCGAGTAGTCTCGCTTGGGCAAAGCGATAACATTAACTTCCGTCGTTTCGGGCGCGAGGATGATCAACTCCTTCTCGAGACGTGCAGGAAAACCCTTGAACATCGTGGAACCCCCTGACAAGACGATGTTAGCGAAGAGTTCGTTGCGAAATTCAGAATCGCAGCTCATAATCGCACGATAGATTGCGTGGTGGACGCCATGAGTCCTGTTGTCACCAATCAACGATGGCTGGAACAAGGCCTCCGGGCATTGAAAACGCTCGCTGCTGATGGTAATCGATCCATGAGACATCTCGAGGAACGGGGAGCCGGCGGTGACACGCTCTTCAGCGTCAAAGTCGTAGGCGACATAACAAAGTTTCTCCTTCGCTTCACGGACAGATTCGCGCTCGGCTTTTGTATTTATCAAATGACCGCGCTCGCCGAGAAGCATGGCCATGTACTCTGTAAGGTTGTGGCCGGCAACTTTGGTAGAAACTACATCAGTGAGGAGAGCTGAGCCTTCGTAGATGGGCACAGCATGCGTGGCACCATCTCCCGAGTCAAGAACGACACCAGTCGTGCGTCCCGTGGCGAAGAGCGCGAGCACGGCGTTAATGGTAACGTACATGGCCGAAACCTTAAACGTCTCGAACATGATCGCCGTCATATGCTCGCGATTGGCCTTCGGGTTCAAAGGCGCCTCAGTGAGGAGGACGTGAAAGTCTTCTGGGGCAACGCGGAGCTCGTCGTAAAACGTGTATTGCCAAACGCGCTCCATGTCTTCCCAGTGTGTCACGATGCCGTACTCGATAGGATCTCTGAGCGTGAGAATACTGCGCTTGGTTTGAGCCTCACTACCGACATAGGTGTCCCTTCGCTGCGTCCCAAATACACCTCCACGCCTCTTTGGGTGGCCGACAACGGAGGGAAAGACGGCGCGAGGGGCGGATTCGTCGCTGAAGCCGGCTCTGCAGATGCTGGAGCCATTGTCGATCACGAGAGCCTGGCCTCTGAACAGCACATCTCGCGAGGAACGCGATGAGCGTGTCGACACAATGTTGTTGTTGATTCTCAGAAATGCTCGTAGAGATTTTTGCACAGATATGCGTTCCTGGCCAATCGAAGCTGAGAACAACCTTTCGTCCTGCGATTCGACGTCGGAGTCTTGGTCATCAAACTCGTCGTATGATTCCTGCGAGCTCATGGAGGACACAATATCGTCTTGACCTGGGGGGCCTGACGCAAGCGGGAGAGCGCGTCCTGGCGTGAGGAATCTTCTCGCCCGAGAAATAGCATTCCCTGCTGTTCGGTTTATCCACGTAGAACGCAGAGGAGTCTTCGCTGAGGAGGTACCTTGTGCGGCATTGGTGTTGTCCCACGCATTGTCCCTCGAACTCGCTTTCTCATCAGATCTTGAGCTGGAGCCGCTCTTCGGCATGCATCTTTCCTTGATGTCCCTCATGGTGGCCTGAGTGCCTGTCTTACTGCCTGGCAATGATTGCCTGGCTCGTTGACCTACGCGACGCTTCTGGGCTGTCTCTCGCTTGCTTGCTTGCTTGCTTGCTTGCTCGCGTCTTCTCCCTCTTCCTCTTCTCTGCCCTTTTCTCCCCGGGGCCGAAAGGAGAAGCCCGACTTTCGGGTTTGCTGCCTCCAAAAAGTCGTGCTTGTGGCCGCGCGTCCGAGTCTAGTGAGACTGCGGTTCCCATTCGCGAGTCGGAAACGTTAAGGCGAGGGTCTACAGTGTGGCGTAGCTGCGGTGATGGGGTGCAACATATGTGTCTCCTCTACGCTCTCTGTACCTACGCCCGCTGAGGGGAGCCGCACCCACAGCCGCAGCTGGAGAACGAATGAATGAATGAATTATTGAATGCGCGAAAAATGAGCGCGCGCATGAAGGATAATCACCTTGAACCGCAGCTGGATACGCCTCGTCAGCGTAATCTTGGTCGGAGGCAAACGCGTGAATCATGCCACGCTTCCACCCCTCGTCAACATTGCCGCGGGTCGCGCAAAACACCCTGCGCTCGATTTGCCGTGCCCAACAGCGACAACCCCCCTCCCCGGCCCTGCGTAAATCGATCCGCACGACGGCTAAGAAGTAGCCGTGAACCCTGCGTTTAGAGAAGAGGGCTAGGTGAGGGGACGCCGCGGCCACGCACTGGAGGAAGGCAGAAAAGCAGGCGGCGAGCGTCTAGCGCGCAGACGCTGCGCCGGCGCATGTATGTAGGTTCGACAGAACACCTCTGTCGCGGGAGCTTACTGCCAGTGAAAGGGAGACATATTGTTTTAATCGTTCTCCGGCTGCACTTTCCTGGCTGCGGAGATTCCACACACACATACCCTCCTCTAATCAATTCTCCCTGCTTTCTTCCTCTTCCCCCCCGTGGCTCCGATGGCTCGGTGAAGCTATTAGCGCGGGAAACAAGCGGAATGACATGCGGTATAACCCGCGGCAGAGCATCCGCCAGGCGAGGAGGAATATCACGAAAATATTGTTCCTAGAAGTTAGAAAATATATCGCTCGCCGTCGGCGGCTCATGTTGGAAGCCCTGATCTACTAACAGTAAAAACACTTGCGGTGAACAATTGAAGGACCAGACTCCATGACATGAAACTCTTGCCTCGTGATAGTGGTGGAGCGAAAAGTAGGGAATGATGCTAAGATGGCGCCGCCATTCCAAGCAAGATACTTTCGTCCACTGAGCGCGATGACTTTCATGTCACGGAACTAAGTCTCAACAAAATCGAACAACTCGCTCTTGAGACGATCACCAAAATCCTCGAACAGAGTCGACCCACCTGCCAGGACGATGTTTTCGTACATCTCTTTGCGAATGTCAGCGTCACATTCTGTAATACTCTGGAAAAACATTCTATGGACACCAACGTCGTTTAATCTTCCGATGAGGTGAGGTTGAAAGAGCGGTTCTGCAAAACGGGAGCATTGATCATTCCCAATGTACAGGCAGTTACCGTCCGGAAGATCGAAGTTCTTTCCGCCAAGTTGCGTACCCTCCTCGAGCTTCTGCGCCGCGTAGCCATGCTTCTCTTTGATCTGGACAACGACCCTCACGTCGACCCTCGTCATCGCCCTGAAACTACCTTCCTCGAGGACTCTTTTTGTATAATCTGTAAGCTGACGGCCAGCGATATCGACCCCTTGCCAGGCGTGAAGAATCGGGTAAAATTCCCGAACGGTGCCCACTTGGGTCAAGCCAGCACCTGACTCAAGTACACATTCCGTCGCGCGTCCCGTTGAAATGAGAGAGAGTCTCAGTTGAGAGACTATATAAAATGCTGGAATGCTGAACGTTTCGAACATGATTCGAATTGTGCGCTCACGGTTGGTTTTGGAGGTCAGCAAAGGTTCAGTGATGAGTAGGAGGTGCTCGCTGGAGTCCACGCGAAGCTCGCTGTAAAAAGCGTCCGCCATTCGGCAGTAGTATCTTCCTTCTGATCGACGCAACGCAACCTCGGGCTCTCCCTTGTCTTTCCGCTTCACGCGCTGCCGCGCGTAACTCGTCCGGCCTCCTTCTTAAGATGCCAGCTGCTATGAAAGTTCTGCAACGCATAGACCGTCTGAAAGACCCCAAGAATCCAGAGGTTCCAGAACCTCCGAACGCTCCTGACCTGTCAGCGACAGCGACTGGCACGCACGCACAGGGGAGACTTGGGCAGACAGACACAGACAGACAGACAGACAGACAGACCGGAAAGCAACCCCGCGCGGGAGCGCGGAGACGCACAGGCGGCGGCCCTCGGCGTCGCAGCAGGCGACGCGAGGCGGGCGCGCGACGCCTCTCACCATGGCGGACGACCAGCAGGAGGTCCGCGAGCAGGACCGGTATCTGCCAATCGCCAACATCAGCCGCATCATGAAGAAGTCGTTGCCGCCCAACGCCAAGATCGCCAAGGACGCCAAGGAAACGGTCCAGGAGTGCGTGAGCGAATTCATCTCCTTTATCACAAGCGAAGCGAGCGACAAGGTGCAGCAGGAAAAGCGAAAAACCATCACCGGCGACGACGTTCTTTGGGCAATGTCCACGCTCGGCTTTGATAACTACGTTGAGCCGCTCAAGGTCTACTTGGCGAGGTACCGGGAGTCCGTCAAGGGCGACAAGGGTGGACCTGAAGCCAAGGAGACCCCGGCGCCAGTCGCAGCGCCCTCTGGCATCGGTGCTGGCGCCATGGGCGCCTCGCACGGTATGGGCATGCCCGGTGTTGGCGGTCCTGGTGTTGGTCAACCGCCTGCCGGCGCCCATGGCATGCCCCCGTCAGCGCCCAAGTAGGCTAGCTAGAGGAGGATGCCAATTGCACATAAAGCTCACAACAACCAGACTACACGGAATATGCAAGTTGCCGGAAGGGCAAGTTTTCTTTTCCACTTTTCAAAGGGCGCGGTATCATATGGAATGCACGAAGTGTCGCGGTCAGTCCGTCGATCAGACTGGTTGCAAAAATCACTGTGCCTTTCTCTTTTTCGTTTCAAAGAGAACTCGCGCACCCAAGGTGGGAAAATAATAGCAAACCAATAACAGCAGCACAAAGTCAAGCAAACAAGCAGCCGGGCTAGGCTGCGCAGCGCTGCGCTTCCCTTCGCGTTGGGTTGCCCTGCTGCCTCTTGCTTGACACACGCCTCTTGTCTTGAATGATTGGTATAAGTACCCCACGCAAAATTAGTTTTCGTTTTCATCTTTCCTTTCCAAACCTTGTCCAAGCCAGAAAGTGATACTTCACTCCACTCCCCGCAACGAAGGAGCTCCACAAGCGATGAAACAAACCATCGCAAGACCTCTGGGAACCTCGTTACATTTTCGTTTTCAATATCGCATTCTTCTTTAGTCGAGTACCTTTGGCCTGTATAAGGCTGTCACGCTCGGCATATTCTTCGCCATTCCGGAAGCGTTGCCTCGCGAGTCAATTCATCGTTCCGCGACAATTTGGCGCCCCGCAAAAACAAGGCACCTTAAGCGCGGGATCTTTCTCAATCGGGAACTTGTAATCGTAAGAGAGCTCTTCGCCAGGTTCGATGGCCCGCTTGGCGTAGATAACAATCTTGCGCGTTCCCTTATGATTGATGATGCTTGTAAAGCAATTCGGATCGCAGCTATGGTTGATGAACCGCGCCAGCGACCCTCGCAGCGTCGCGTCCACGACCACATCTGCATCTATACGAAACATGTAATCTGGCACGCCCCGTGCCTCGTACTGCTTCTCGCGCAGATCCGTGAGAACGGGCCGAATCAGCTCGCCCTTGTATTCAATAACAAACTCGTTGGCGCCCAGAGGCTCCTCCGCGAAAACGCCCCATGCATGAATTGGGCTTTTGCCGAAGCGCAGGCGTTTCTCCCGGCCCAACGTCAGGTGCTTGGTGCTCAGATCCGCGCTCAGCACCTCAGCCACGCCCCGCAGCTGCAAGCGACGTTTACTCCCTGGGTCAGACCCGCCTGGCATTTTGGTTTTGGACGCGCGCCCCTGACCTGCGAGCGACGACGCAGTCGCGAGAGCCGCCGTACTCGAGGCTGCACGCACGGCCCCAGGCCTCGCGGCAGCCGCGGCGGCGTCACGCGCTCGCGCCGATGGCTTCTCAGATCGGTAAAGCGCTGGAATTGGAGCGCTCTCGGGGTTTGCAAAGCCAACGAGGGAGCACGGCCTTGCAGCACTTCGACGACGGTCTGCCTCCGAGCGAGGACGCACGCGTGCGCATGTATACGAAGGCGTTCCCTTGGCGCCAACTTGTTTGCGCACATAGCGCGTGCCGTCAGCCGTGATGCCACCCTCGTGGTTCCCCAGGGGGGGCGCTGCGGAGAAGGCACCGGCGCTAAATTCGACCTCAAGATGGACCTTGCGTTCCCCGAGGTAGCCACCGCGAGGGCTGTGCATGACCAGCTTGCCAGAAGGCGCCGCGGCAATTCGCGCAGGGGGATCCGCTCCTTCCAGAGCCTGAAGCGTTTCACAGGCCATACGTCGCATGATATTCTCCATGCGACCCTCCCCGGCAGGCTTCCAACGACCCGACCGTCGCTCGGTCGGAGCGGGAGGCCACGTCTGCGCTGTCAAGAGGCGCGCGGTGCCTCCTGTAGTGCAGGGAAAGTTGCGTCCCGCATCACCGATGAGGATCCGCTTGCGCTTCGCTTCGTGATCCACTGCGCCCTTTCCATACGGCAACACCTCGACCCCTCGACGTGTGCAGCGGTGATGCGGCTGCGCAGCTATTGCGTTCAATTCAAGCCGTTCAAAATGTTTGCGTTCCGCGCCGCAGAGATGCCGTAAATGTCGCACAGAGTACACCCATTCGCCCCGGGGGACAGGAAGGTCGTCGGCCACCTTGCCACCTTGACTCAATGGTACGTTCCAGTATCTCCATTCGCATACGGTCTCTAAACTCAGTGGCGGCGGCGTGCGCAAATGTGCCGTCGCAGCATCCTTATCATCTGGCCCATGGTTTTGATCTGGCATTCGTGCCATGTCGTGCGCCTTACAAAACGGACACATCCATCTATGCACAAGTTGGCCCCTGCCGTGCGCGCTGGAATGTGTTTCATGCTCATCGTCGGAGCCGCGTCGGGAGGCCCTCTCTGCAGCAGCAGCAGCAGCAGCTACCGCAGCGCCTTCATTCGGCGTTGACGCAGCAGGGGACGGAGGCGAGGACTTTTCCGGTCCGCGCAGAGGGTCTGACATCTCGGCATCGCGGTCAATAACGCAGTCTATATGGTAGTGCTGCGCGCAGCGTACGCAGCGCACCGTGGGTTCGCCAGCTGCGGCCGGGTCCTTGTCCGGTAGCTGCGGCATGCGGCAGACGCACACCAGAGGAAGGCCTTCGATGCGCTGCACCAGGCCTGCAGCGACGAGCGCGGCGAGATCGACCCACATGGCCCAGCGCAAGCAGCGGGAGATGGGATCTGAAGCACTTTCGAGGCCACCCGCGGGCCAGTCGGTCCTGGAGCCCATGAGCGGGCTCGCTTCGTTGCAGAGGCAGGCGTCAAAGTAGACGCAGCGCGCCCACGGCTGGCAGAGCACGCCAGCGCTTCGCACTGCACAGGGGACAATGAGGATTGCGCGACGATCGAGCCATTCTTGTCGGTAGGTTTCTTTGCTTGGCGCGGGGCCCGAGGCGTTGTCCTCCGCCTCGTCGTTCATGAGGCCTGCCTCGGTCATGACCACGTTTCCTCGGACGCACCTTCCGTAGACAATGTCCATGACCACAAGGTGCTTTCCCGTCGTGGGCCGGAAGGCCTCGACGCTCCCGCGCAGCCACTGCGTCTGCACGCCGCGCGCGTCCTCGGGTTTCCCCTCGCCGCGTCGCCGCTTCTTGCCGGCAGGCCGCGCAGCGGAGTTGTCGCTGCCGCCGCCGCCGCCGCCGCCGCCATCATCATCTCCGTCGCTGGCGCGCGCCCCGCGCAGGAGCCGCACCTTCACGCGCGCGCCCACGCTCTCCATCGCCCCGCCGCGCGCCGACGCGGGGCCTTCTGCCGGCCTTCTGCCGGCCGCGCGCTCGCCGGGCGCGCAGAGTTTCTTCTCCGCTCTGTCGCGCCGGCCAACCGCGCAACTCTTTTTTTCCCCGCGCCGGGCGTTGAGCAGCACCTTCTTGGTCTCTCTCTCTCTCTCTCTCTCTCTCTCTCTCTCTTCCAGCAAAGGCTTCTTTGCCCTTTGGCTCGTACGACCGGTAAGCTGCTTTGAGCTGATGCTCTGGGCCGATGCTTCTGGCTCATGATTTTGCTGATGATGATTGGACAATGATGTTTTTGATGGTGATGGTGATGCTCTTGATGATGGTGATTTTACCTTGCGTGTCAGGTAGAGGAAGAGTGAAGCTTTTTTGCGCTTTTGTCGTTTGACTTGGAAAAATACCGAGGCTGGACCCAAGATGGCTGATAGCATAGTGTGGTCCACGAGGGTGATGCATTATGGTGCTTTTCTGCTGACCATGGACAAGGTCAAAGCTTGCCTTGCATCGGCAAAAGTGTCGCGAAGTGAACATCACAGACGCTCACAAAAATCTCTGCATTAAACGAACATTACACCTCGTCCACAACGTCAACATTTACTTGTCTTATGTGTAAGCTCATCTCGCGACCCAGCACGGTCCTCGCAAGACCTTGCTCACGTAGTCCAAACCCCAGATTGGCATCGATTCTGCGAGGTCCAGATTTTTCCCACGGCGGTCAGGTGAGCAAGCAATAATTCGTTGCGCAGACCGCGGCACGTCTCCTTCTAACGATACGAGGCACCCTCGTCGCGTGACCCCGGACACGAGCTAAGCATTGAGCCTGCGCGCCGCATCCTCTTGGTCGTGCTTCTGGCACGCACGCGTAAGCCTTGCCTTGCACGAGAAAGTTGCGCTTTTCCTCTGCACAAGAACACTCACTCTTTTGTCCTGCGCAGCGCGCAAGCTGAGAAGAGCTGTAAGAAGAAAGAAAAAGTGCAAGGGACGACGCCATGGCGCCTGCCATCGTGGCAGACGTCGTGGACCTCGTGTCCGACGACGAAAGAAGCCGGGATTCGCTGCTCGCGGCCGTCGCGGATGGTCAGGATAGCACGCAAAGGCTTTTGAATAATGGTGAAGTGGTGAGATGCGAAAATCTATGCTCAAATATGCCACGCATGAAACCCGTTCGGCTCGACAGTGCGGTGCTCTGTCTCGATGAAGCAGGAGTTTCCTCGACCTGCAAAGAGCCGCCCTCTTCACCTTTGCCCAAACCCAGCGGTGTCATGGCCCCGCCACCGAGTCCAGAGTGTACTGGCGTCATGGCCCCACCCTCGAGCCCTTTGGCCGGGGTCAACAAGAGGCGACGCTGCCGCCGCTTCATGATGCAGCGAGATAGTCCGCCCAAAAAGCTGCGAGAGACTGACCATGAAGTTCGAAAGACTCGCATGGAGGCCCTGTGTCTTGATATTCCTGATTCTCCCGAGAGCGTCGATCTTTCGATTCCGGGACTGACCACGCCGCGTGCAAGCCCATCAAGGCCGACAATCTCGAAGATGTCGAATACCTGGAAAGACAGCGACGATTCGATGAAGATCCCTGACTCTCCTGACAGCGTCGATCTCTCGATTCCGGGGCTGACCACGCCGCGTGCACGACCATCAGTTTCGAGAATGTCGAATGCTTGGAAAGACAGCGATAATGCGATGAAGATCCCTGGCTCACCTGACAGCGTCGATCTTTCAATTCCGGGACTGACATCGCCGCGGATTCGCCCATCAAAGGCGGCCTCAGGCATCTCTTCAAGCAACCCTTGGAAGGGACCCCTGTGCGGTATTTGCGCCGAGCCTCCTGCACAAAGTCCCCTTCTTGTCTGTGGGAACTGTAAAGTGACCTTGCACGCCATTTGCGCAGATGCTGATCCGCCCTTCGATCGTTGGCTATGTGTCGCCTGTACAATGAGACGCGTCAACGGCTCAACGCTGCCATCAGTAGAGCCGATTCGCCATATTAAGTTGGAGTCATTCGCGCCCAAGGAGCAAGGCTGCAAGACGTCCACGCATGTGGCGACTCAAGCTTCTGCATCAGCAGTGCGTCATGAAGCACGTGAAAAAGTCTTAAAGTCGCCACTTGTTGGCACTCGCCACCTAGTGTTGAACCAGGCACGAGCGGAGACGGCCAAAAACAAGATGCTCGACCTTGAGAAAGCGCCAAGCAAAGTAAAGACCGAGACCCCCCAGGCTACGTGGAACAAGAAAGGACGGAGCGCCCCAGGCAAGACCGCGACCAAAAAAAAGAAGAAAGCGAATTTGTCTGCCAAAGCCAAAGCTTCGCCCTTTACAAAAGAAACACCGGGCGCGCGTGACGCGAAAGCGCAACTTCAAATGGCGGATGAAGGCGCTGTGAAAGCGGACCTTCAAGGGGCGGCCTTTGTTGCCGGGACAGCGCAACTTCATAGAGTTCTTCATACGATGCCGAGGACGCAAGCTCTACGAGCTCAAGCAGACCCTCCGACTGGGCCATATGTGCCCCCACCACGACCACAGAGCCTGAAAGAGCGACTTGCCGCTGCGGCCCTGGCAAAGAAACGCAGCAGCACCTCACCTTTTCTTGCTCGGCAAGCAAGTAAAAGTGCCTCAACGACGGTGTCGATGACTGCGTGCATGCCGAACTTGTCAATGCGGCGAGATCGCATGCGCATTCTGGGAAGGCCTATGATGCCGGAACGCAAGTTTACCATGAGGGATCTTCGCGTGGCCGATCTCGTCCCGGATGGAAGCGCAGAGCGTGAAGAAGCGCGTAGGAACGCTTGGTTTCTCGAAAATAAAGACGCACTGTACAGAAATGAGTCCTCGTATGTGGACGATGGCGCTGACGACTATTTCGCGACCACGTCGACGGCGTGGGAGGGCATTGGAACTCTTGGATACTTTGAGTAGAGAAAGAAAGAGTTTGATCGATTTTGACGAACGAACTCGTTGAGGAAATGTTGATATTTATTGAATGTACGTCACTACAATATTACTACACATGACGACCGGTCTGGTCTCTCAAGACCGGTGGAAGGCATGGCTCTAGGCATCCTTTTTGTATTCGAGCTTGCTGTCGGAGGGCTTGATACCGAGAACCTCGCGGTTGTTAGCACCGAAAAAGGCTTTGATGGGTCCTTGACTGGGTTCCATGTCGAGCGTGGCAATCTTCCAGGTGCCAATGATGCCAGCGAAGGCAATAGCGGCTACGAGCGGCCAGACCTCGGGTTTCTTCATGAAGAGCATGTCCTCACGAATCTTCATGGGCTGGTCCACGACGAATTTGGCATGGCCTCCCTCGCTCTGGCCGAGCGGGAATCTCATTTGGGGCGCCTTGGCGGTCGACATCATCCTCTTTGACGTCGCGCGCGCCACTGTGTGCAGCCTGGCTCCCAGCATCTTTCTTCTTTTCGAGTCTTGTGTATTTCGTCCTTGCTTTCTCTTCCTTTACCTGCTTGCTTGCTTGCTTGCTCGCTTGCTTGCTCGCTCTTCTTCACGTTTTGGATTTGCTTCATGGACCTCGTCGCCCTCGTCGTCGTCGGATTTTGCGAGCGGGATTATCGTGCCATTTTTTCCCGGTTCGGAGATTATTCTAAATGTCCTTTTTCGCGGTGGCGTGCAGGAATTCATGCGCTCTCGTCTCCTCTTCAACGCCGGCGTCCTGGCGCTCGCGCCTGCCTCCCTCCTCCTTCTTGCGCGCCTGCTTGCTTGCTTCTTGCCTGCGCGTTCGCCTCGCTCGGGCGTCCAATCCAGGGCGCGGGGTCGCGGGAAAAATGACGGGAGCTGTGTTCGGAGATTTTGCCAGAGTGACTAGGCGCTGATGGCCGCGAAATCCACGCGTTATTTACGGAAAGGCCGGGGTGCTACGCGGCGGCGGCGGCCGGGACTTTGAGCACGCGGATATTTGCTGCGCATCTTTCCCGCGCACGTCTACTCCGAGCGGAGTGGACATCGACGACGATTTCAGCGGCCGGGACTTTGAGCACGCGAAGCTTTCGCTGTGCATTCTGTTCCGTACGAACATTATTGACAATTCCCCGCGCGCGTAAATGCCGCGCGTGCGGGCATCGTTCATCAAGCCTGTGCGAGCGAGCATCATCACTATCAATTCCGTGCGGCTGCGGACATTATCATCATCATCATCATCATCATCATCATCATGGTGGTGGCGTCGGCGGGCATAACGCGATTTGCGAGGGAGGATGGGCTGTGCTGGGCTATGCTAGGCTGCGCTGGGCTGTGCTGGGCTGTGCTGGTGTAAAGAAAGGGGTAAAAGATGATTGGCTCTTTCGCTTCGAAGAAATGCAAGAGGTCCCCGCGCGCTACATCTGAATGCATCGGCCACCGACGGCAGCCAGCAGAAGTCCTGGATGGCGCTCTGCTTGCACAAGAAAGGAGAAGGAGAGAGAGCAGCGCGCGGGATGAAACAGTACAAATATTATCAAAGGTTTACAGGACGAGGCGAGGCGGGCAGCAAGCTCTCGCTAGCGGCTTCGTTGCGCGTGTCTACTCCTTCTTGTACTCGAGCTTGGCGTCCGAGGGGGTGATGCCGAGGACCTCGCGGTTGTTGGCGCCGAAGAAGGTCTTCCACGGGCCCTCGCTCGGCTTCATGTCCATGTGGGCGGTCTTCCACGTGCCGATGCACACGGCGAAGCCGACGGCGGCCACGAGCGGCCACACCTCGGGCGCCTTGAAGAACATCATCTTCTCGCGGATCGCCGTCGGCTGGTTCACCACGAAGCGGGCGTGGCCGCCCTCGCTCTGGCCGGCGGGGAACTTGAGGTGCGGCACCTCCGACATCATCCTCCTGCCGCTCACGCGGGCGGCGGCCATGCGCATGCTGTTCTGCATCATCTTCTCCTGATAAAAGTCTGCTTGGGGTACGGCTTGGGGTACGGCTTGGGGCACGGCTTGGGGCGCTTTTGGTGCTTTGCTTGGCTTGCTTTTGGTGCTTTGGGCTTTCTTTGGTTTTCTTTGGCTTTTGGTTTTGCTTTCGAGGTTGCGGGTTTGCTTTCCCGAGACCCCCGCCGCCGCCGCCCCGCGCAGCCGCCCTGAACGCGCCGCCCGCACCCCGCTCCGGCTTTCCTCGCCCGCCCGCGCGCGCGTCCCGCGGC
>KN805392.1:461835-493869 GCA_000818945.1 Schizochytrium sp. CCTCC M209059 | reverse complement strand
GTCCCCGCGCGTCCCAGCGAAGCGTCCCGAGCCGTTTCGGGTTGCGCAGCCGCTGCTTGCCCGCCTTCTCCCCCCAACCCTCCGAGGCGGCGCCCTGCACACCGCGCTCCCACAGCTGGGCCGCGCCTCGTCGCTGTGGCCGCCAATGAGTCGTCGCGGGGCAGCGCGACGAGATCGGCCGAGGCAAGGCGCGCGGCCAGTGGCCATGGTGGCAGCGGCCACGGGCGGACCTCGCGACGCACGAGCGCCGGCCCTCGCGACGCCGTCTGCGGGGGCGCAGGCGTTGGCGGGGGCTGCCGAGCGAGCTCCTGAGCTCCCGAGCTCGGCCCGGACGCAAGTGTGGACGCGCGATCGTCCCGGACGAAGGCAGATTGATACTGCGACCTCACCTCACCTCACGAGTGACTCTGCTTGGAGGAGGGATTTGGCTGTCTGGGAGCGAGGCCGATGACGAGCACCGGCAGCTGGCGGACTAGCCATTCTGCACGAGCGACGCGGCATCTGCGGCCGGCCAGCCAGTTGGCTGATGACGGCCCAGCAACCACCAGCCTTAAAAGATTCTCAGGAACAACGATAACCGTGCCATTATCCATGAGATGTGGCTAGCAGGGCAGCAGGCAAGACTGGTGCTTCACTGACAGGCTGCTGCTGCTGCTGCTGCTGCTGCTGCTGCTGCTGGCCATCAAGGTCGCAGGAATGGACGATGGCCAGGAGTGACCGGGAAGCTAGCTGCTTCGCCGGGAATGCTGCGGGAAGCTAGTCCACCAAAGTGCGGGACGCCGGGGGGGGGATGCGTCCCGGCCGGTTGCTCGGGGAAGACATCGACGGCCGTAGTAGCGTTAGCGACGGCGCGGACGCCGTCCATACACAGCAATCGACTCGGAGGCAAGTAACGAACGAACGAACTGAACCAAGTACACAAGAATTTGCTCGGGGACGCCACCAGGCAGACTGGAAGCTAGTTCAGCAGAGCAGAATAAAGCAGAGGGAAGCAGAGGGAAGCAGAGTCTGCTTTGTGCAGAGCAATGCAGAGCAGGCTTGTGTCGACCATTGTGGACGACCGGCCAGGGCCGGCCGGCCGACACGGACGGAGCCTGGTGGCGGCCGCGGAAATGTCCTGTGCGGAAAAGCCAGATTTGGGAAAGGACGGACGGATGGATGGCCGGCCACCGCGGCCATGATATCTCGTTGCGGGAACGATACATAGCCGATGACTGCTTGTCCACTTGGCTCGTAGATAGCGCCAGACTCCTCGACATTTCTCGGCCAACACCAAATTATAGATGGTGGCTAATGGTGATTCTGATGGTGACTGATGATGGTCATCGCAGTTGCTGTGGAAAACGAGCTCGTCGCCAACGCCGTCAATTGTGGCAGGTGCTACAGCTGCTCCAAGAACGAGAAGCGCGCAGCCCGAGAAGCTTTGAAAGTTGATTCCTGTTGATAAATAGTAATAGTAATATACTACAATCATTTATGAAAAGAGTATTGGAAAAATTAGAGCGACGCCGCAAGCGAAGCATCGAGGTCGAGGTCCGGACCCACAAGGTTGGACGAAAGATCACTCGCAAGGTGAATGATCTCCCGCGGATTGCCCTCGCAGCTACTCACAACAGCGTGCTGCGCAACCTCCTGCAGCGTAGCCTCACGCTGCACCACATCTGAGTCCTGGTTGCTCCGAACAATGATCCTCCGCTTGAGGTGACGAACAAAGAGCAATGCGGCATCACCCGCATGCAGGGGCTGCAGCTGGTAGTTGACCACGTTCACATTGAGCGTGTGTCCCAAATGCAGCGGATTTTCCGAGGTAACGAGGATTCGTACGCCGGAAGTTTGGTCCAAAATTGAGTGCAAGACCGACATGGTTAGCGGAGACTCGCGAAAGTCGTCCAGCACAATGAGGCAGCGTGCCGAGTGCTGCGCGAGCGCGCGAGCGAGAAGATCGACCTTGGCGACCGCACGTCGACGGAGGACGTTGAGCGCAAGTCTTTTCTGGCGCTGGCTCGACGTCGCATCGCCAGAGCGCCCCGCCGCCTCCTCCTTCTTGTACTTGTCCTCTGCGTCTTCCTTGAAGCTTTCTGCTTCCTCCTCGTCGCTGAAGAGATCGAGGTCCGCGGAGAGCAGAGGCTCTGTAGCTTCAATGGTTGCGCGAGACACCGCCCGGCGGTCCGCGTAAAAGTGAGGTGAGAACTCCATGTCATCCAAGTCACTATCAGTTTCCTCGAAACCGAGCAATTCGAGATCCGCATCAAAAGATGCCACCGAGGGCTGCGAAGAGCTCATGCTACGCTGCATTGTCTGCTCCGCCGGGGTTTCCGCAGACAAGAGAGGATACATGGCATCCCAAAGCTCATCCACAAGACTCGCCATCTCGGTAATTTGGGCATCGGAAGAATTGCTTGCCCCCTGCGTACGATGGTGTACGCCCTTGACGTAGAAGATGCCGTCCCGCATCACCGTGGCGCTGCGGCGCTGGTGGAGGTGGTGCGCCACGGCCAGCACCAGTTGCGTCTTGCCCGCGCCCTCGGCCTCGGAGTGCACCGCTACGAGACGACGCCGGTCCTGCGTCAAATGACGAAGAACCGTCCACATGGCGGCGTGGCGCCCCAGAAACTCTTCGCAGAGCGGCGGCAACGCGCACATGGTGTCGCTGAGCGGCCACGAGCGCGAGACCTGTTTACGCTCCTGCACAGAAGGCTTCCAAATGACCTCACGATGCGAGCTATTCTCCGGAAGCAATACAAAGGCGTCCATGTCCTCTTCGGCAAAAGAGGGCGAGCTCTGCACGGCTTCGCGTGCCGACTCAAAGGCGTCGCGCACGGTGCGGCCACAGGCAAGCGCCAGGTAAAAGCTTCGTGTAAAGACAGCCGCAACTTGGTCGCGCACTCGCTTGCGGTAAGCAATGACATGCTCGACGCCCGCAAGCACGAACTCGCGCGCCGCTGCGTCCGAGTTGCATGCGTTCAGCACGACAAGACGAAGCGTCTTGAAGGACTGCCGCGTCACAGTGCTGCGCAGCAAGCCGCGCAGCGTCTCCATGCTCACGGAGTGCAGTTGACCGGCGGCATCTTCAAATGCAATAAAGTTCTTGGTGCAGTGGCCGCTAAAGTGAAGGCAGCGCGCGTTTCCCAGGGTCATAAGCGAGTGGAAGGACTCCACCGTGGCGCACGAAACGGTCACGGGGACCTCGCTTCGAGCGCTCCCGTTGGACGAGAGCGCAGCAGCCCGCAGGCTCCGCCGAAGCATGGCGTACTCGCGCTTGATGTCGAGGCCCTGAACCGGTCGGAAATGTCTGCCGTTCACCGTATTTTCCGCATTGCTGGATCCCTCCTTGCCCGTCATGATAAGGGGCGAGGCGAACAGCAAGTGCAAGACACCCTCTTGCTGCAGCTGCTGCTGCGGCTGCTGGAAATCGGCAGCGCTGGGGCCACTGCTGCTCACAGGAGCCAGCGACGGAAGAAGGCTGGACGTGCATCCTTGATCAGTCGATAACGCAAAGGAAGAGCCCGAAACGGACCGAATGGGGTGCGCTGGGTGAATCGGGGCATGCAGCGATTCGTTGGGACGAACAGAGTTTCCCGCGGGGGTCCGCGAGGCGCTCATGGACTCGGCGGAAATGCTACGCTTCGTAAGCACACCGAATTTACTCACCATGCACGTCGAGACGTCGGCTTCATCGAGATCCTGCTCGGCGCCGAAAACAGAAAGGTCGCCGGCACCGGGAGGCATGACACGCGACCCGCTGGCGTTGCTGCTGCTGCTGCTGCTGCGTCGACGCCTGTAGTAAACAGTCATGTATACAAAGACCGCCACAAGGGCGGTGGCCTGAATGGAGGAGAAGACGACCTTGCTCAGCAAAAAGCTCTCGCAGGCCGCACCGCCATAGCCAAAGTCGCAGAGACATTGGCTGTCGGCGCATGTGCCGTGGCCAGAGCAGAGAGCGCCGCTGTGGCCCGCCATGCACCCCATGGATTCCGGATTCTTGATCTCGGCGCCGAACACACGAAGGTCTTGCACCTTGAGCTGGCCAAAGCTTAATCTCTGGATACGCAAGTAGCTACATGGACTATGCACATGCATGCTGAGACTCTGCGAGTCCTGGAGAACGATTTTTTGCCAGCTGAACGGCAGGCCCGAAACGTCCGCAATCGGTTCAACCTTGGGCTCCTTGGAGCACCACACGAGAAGCTTGTTCTGCTCCGAGACGTGGTCTACGTTGACACCAAAAGAAATATGATCCACATAGTACAATTTTTCGAGGTCCATGATAATGTACGGCGAGTCTTCACTGGCCGTTGCAATTACCTGCTGGTCCTCTGTGAGCCGGCAAAAGGTACCGGCCGAGGAAGACGACGACGATTGGAGACAGGTCTTATTCATCACCACATTGGGGAGAAACTCAGCAGGGTCGTCTCTGCCATCATCTGTTTCGTACACGATATTTGACGCGCGAGCAAAGCTCGAGCCCAGCGGCGTGGGGGAAAGCGACACTGAGTGCGCCTGTTCCCACGAATCTTGGCCTCCCGCCGTGTATGATAGATGGTACAGCGTACCGGCCATGGGTGACGCAGCTGGAGCGCCAACCACTTCCTTGTGCTCGTGTGTCGTGGACGAGGCGGGCGCGCTCGCCGAGCGCGCACCACCAGCCGCCGTGCCCGTCAGCATGGTCGCGAGCAATACCACCAGGGCCGCCGTGCTCGCCCAGGTCCTTTTCGAGGGCGATCGCGTTCTCTTCTTGTTGCTGCTGTTGTTGTTGTTGTTGTTGTTGTTTGCCGCCATTTTGCAGGCTCTTCTTGATCCTGATCGCGACGTCGTCATTCTTCTCGCCCGTCGCAATCTCGTCGTGCTCCCTTTCCACGAGGGAAAGAAGGAGGTGACCAGGCCTCGGGCAGATGCCGCCTCGCAGCGCGCGATCGGCGCCGCGACCGTCGGAACCAAGGCCGCCGCCGGGCCGCCCGCGCCCTCCGCTCGCCCGCGTGCCTCTCCCTTCCGCGTGCACGCCCTCGTGCTCGCGCAGGAGCGCGTCCGCGCGCGCGTCCGCGTGGTGTTGGTCGTGTACAGTCTTTCCCAGAAGGTCGCGTGGCTCGCTCCTTGATTTCAAAACGGCCTCTCTCCCGATCCGCGCGCGCTCTTCTCCCGCGCGCTGCTCCGCTCGCTCGCGCGCGCGCGCTCTCTCTCCGCGCCGCCGCGGCGTCCGCGTCCGCGTGCGCGTCTGCGTCCGCGTCTGCGTCTGCGACTGCGTCTCCGTCGCGGGCGCGAGAGTTGTGTCACGTTGTGATCGCGGTCTGTCTCGTCTCTCTGTCACGGCAACGACCCGCGGTTGGAACGCTTCCGGAACACCACGGAACGTTCTCTTTGCGTTCTCCCTGTTCCAGGCTGCGCGGCGAGACCTCGGGCGCTGCGAGACTCCGTGCGTTGCGAGTTTGCTGATCCATGCATGCATGCCGCGCCCCGCGAGGGGGGGGGGGGGGGGACCCCCGACGCCCCGGGAAGCGGCTGGACTGGCCGTCGGGCAGGGTTCGGAGAGAAAGTCGCCGCCGGACAGGTTGTCAGCAGCGACGGACGGCCTCGCATCGCGATGCCCTCGCACTGTGTGGGCGCGGCTGTGGAGCCGCCGTGCGTCGACTTTGCGGCGGAGGCGCGGCGCAAGGGCCCCGGGCCGGCGGGAGATCGTGCTGTGTGCGAGGATCGGCGGCGGCTCGGGGGAGGATCGCCAGCGATGGGCGAGCGAGGCCGAGGTGCGGCTTGGGGCCTGGCGCCGGTGGCTTCGCAGTCGCCCTCGCGAGATGAGAAGGGAGGGAATCGAGATGGGATCGAGATGATCCCGTTGCGACGAGCTTGTCAAGACGACGGGAGGCGACGAACTTGTCAAGACGACGAGGGGCGACGACCACGTCCTGTCGAGGCATGCATGCGGACAGAGAGAGCATTGCGGCCAGGATGAAAGCAAGAAAGAGCAAGTAGATGGTTGGGCTGGCCATGGTGGCTGGCTGGCTGGCTGGCTGGCTGGCTGGCAAGCAAGGAGGCGTAGCGAATGGCGAGGGCCGCTGCAGGCCAGCGCAGAGGGCTGCGAGGCGCACTCGCACCGTTGTTGTTCCTACTCGCCCGCGCGGGTCCTTGGCTGGTCGTGGTCGCTGGTTCGCTTCAGTCTCACCGCCTATCACCGTGCTGTGCGTGAACCAAGCCGTCGCAGCGGGTAACAGGTAAGGTGTGGGTATTTGACTGCGGAATATCTGCAGGCGCAAGAAGGGACTTGACACGGCTACATTCCCTCCAGCTACACAGCGGTGGAGGCGGTGAAGAAATGCTCGCGCGGCGCCTCCACACCGAGCTGTCACGCCCCGATCGACCATACTGGCAAAGGCCGACTGCGACTGTGATCTCATGTGATCTTGCCGAAGAATTGGAAGCGAGGGGGCAAAGTGCAGCGCGAAGCAGCATGGTTTCCGCGGGAAAGGTTGTAGCCTCGACTCAGAAAGCCGACAGACGCCTACGTGTGGTGGCTGTGGGGTGGGAGGGGGGGCGACAAGAGCGCACTGTGGCACGCAGCACAGTGTAGCGCAGCACGGCGCGCCGCCGGTGTCTACGTCGATCCCTACCTCGCTCGCTGGCAAGGTCGGTTGGTTGGTTGCTTGGTTGGTTGGTTGGTTGCCTGCCTGTTCGATTGGCTGCTTGGCTGCTTAGCTGCCGGGTCGGCCAGTCCGGGTCAGGTTGAGGCCATCGGCCTGGTCTCCGTCGGTTGATCAGGCGGTCGATCATTGCTGGCTGTCGATTTGCCTGAGTCCAAGTCGTCTAGCTATCGGGCTGTCTGCCTGTTCTTTATACCTGCAACTGCTGTGCGTGCTGGTAAGCCAATCGTGCGCTCGCCGCCGTTGGGCAGAGTCTCGCGAGTCGCAGCAAGTTGGCGGCGGCGACAGGCACGGAAGCAAGTCGATCGATTGGTCGAGCGGCCGGCCACTCCGCCACTCATTTGTTCAATTCCATCCATCGACCGTGGCAAGGCAAGCAATCACTCTCCTTGCCCGGCTGCGATTCCCGTGCACGTGGTCCCTCGCTCGCTCGCTCGCCCCGACGCGCCTCGGAGGCCCCATCGGAGCGCAGCCAGACAAGAAGTGGGGGGACTGCCGTGGGGCACTACCTTCCCACAGTCTCCGACACCGCGCTTCTCCACAGTGTGTGAGGCAGATACCACGCTCGCTCTTCGCGCTGCAGGTGCCCGACCTTACCCTTTCACAGCTCTCTACAGCTCCCCACAGCCCCCCACCGACTTCTCGCGCATCGTGGAGCGGTCACCTCACTGTGAACCTCGCTCCCGCCAGTGCAGGCGGCCGCCGCCAGCGACATCGATCGACTGATACCTACGACCTCGGCTTGCCCTTGCCTCGTCGACCAGCTGATCTTCCTTCCGCGCGGGCCGGACGCGCAACGCGATGCGGCCACGGGACGACGGCGAGTTGACCGATCCATCGATTCATCCATCCATCCATCAATGGATCATTCGCTCGGCCAGTCAGTCGCCCGCGCGATGCCGCCCGTGCAGCTGCAGTTGCTGCCGCCGCTGCTGCTGCTGCTGCTGCGGCCAGGCCGCATGTTTGGGGCCAGATAAGTTGACATCGCCGTCACACCCAGACCTAAAGCGAGCAGCCCGGCGCGACGCGACGCGACCCGGCGACGGAGCGGACTGCGGGCGGGGCCCAGTCGATACGCCGCGAGATCCTTCCTCGTCGCGGGCAGTCGCGGGGAGAGAGGGAGCGAGCGAGAAAGGGAAGCGGGTCCCCACGCGCATGGCGGTCCGCTCTCGTGTGCGCGCCCGGTGCTTTCTTTTGTGGTGTGCGCGTGGCAGAGAGAACTTTGCTCAGCTTCCAGATCGACCGAGACCAGCCGGGACGGATAGCGGCGGAGGGGCAGGTCAGTGCCGGGGAAGACGACAGGTTTTGCATTTCTGACGGACGGATCTGCGGACGTGAGGACGTGCGGACGGATACCTTTGGCCGCGGCCAGGGGAAACTGGCTTGGTCTTGGCATGGCCGGGTGGCCATAAGGTGTAAGAAAAAATGCCGAACCTGACCCGACTTTCGGCCAAATCGAGTTATATTCTGCCTCGCACCTGACTTCTCGCGTGACCTTCTACCAAAGTCTGTCTCACACCTCGCGGAGCGTCCTCAAGCTTTTGGCAATATGTACAACTCACATCTTACGAACCGTCCTCGTGCTGGACCCTAGTTCACAAACTTCCGATGTCCTCTAATCTCTCGGACAAGTTTCCCGACCAGCTTGCCTTGACAAAAGCCTTTCATTTATTTTGTTGGTAAGTACTAGCCAGACATTGGTGGACCAGGCCGATCTTGCCACAGGCTTTTGGTCAGGCAGAACAAACCATGGGAGTCCCTGTCCCGCAAGGGTGCAAGCTCGAAAAACCGTCCTCGTACTGGACAAATGCACTAGCATTCCCAAACCCTGTCGACACGTCCCCAAGAAGTTCGCCCTCTTTTTCTTTTTTTGCCATTCCTGTGCTGGTGCACGTCGGTGGCGGTCAAGCGAGTCCAGAGCTGACCAGGTCCTCAGCGCAAAACGCGTGAAGCCCTCTGTAACATCTTGCAGAACGTCCCCGTGCTGGATAAAGTTTCCGATGATCTCCAGCTACTCGACAGCAAGTCCGTCCGAAACCTCAATTACTATGGCAACCATCCATTTTCGTGTGCTTGCTGCCAGCTAGATGAAGCGATGGGCAGTAGACCACGAGCTTGAATCGTCTGCCCAAATCCATTCACCAAATCGTTTCTTGTTCTGAGGCCAGCTGCCGCGGATGTAGCAATTTTCTTTGCCGCGAGGAAAGCATCCAAAGTATTGCAACTCGCCTTATTTGTCGACAGGCTGTATTGTATCTCCAAAATTGAACAGCTTTAGTTCTCGCATGGCTCGTTCTATTTGCCAAAAGCAAACTACTGCGTACTTTAGGCTTGATTTCATCGTGACGAAAGTTGCATTTAAACAACCGGATAATGACGTCAAATGAAAGACGAGAAATAACTCCAATCATCTTGACCTTATAAGTTAATCTCGTCAAAAGCGCCCTTCGATGCAATAGCTACACTTGTTTTGATGTAACGAGGAAGAGCACAATGTCTTTTCTTGTTGTAATACTACTGTAGCATTATGCCATGATCCTTGCTTCCTCGTCACGGTTGTTTGCTTCGTCATAAACTACAGCATTTGCAGATTCGGACGTTTGCCATCATTGCCATCGCAAACTACAAGATCGAAAAGGATTCCACAATGCATCATCATTGTTAAGACGACTTCTGCGCAACAGGTATACAAGCTTCCTTTGCAAACATTTGGCTGCTCCAGCGTAGCTTGTACATGTTGCGACACGCCAAACACAATCACGAATAACATTCTCACGCTCGTTTTTGACCCGTGGCACTGGGACTTTTCTGGCAGTCTGCTGCTGCTGCTTGTCTAGCCTTCCCTCTTACAAGTGGAGAATGCACGAGAGTCTCGTCGAGTTCGCCCACCCACGTCAAGGACATCATAAAGCTGTGCGCGTGCGTTTCCGCTCTCCCTCCCTCGCTCGCTCATCGACGCACCCATTCATGTGCAAGACGTACGTGCGTCGAACTGGACTGTGCCGAGCTTCCATGAGCGCCACGCCACCTTTGCAAAGCAGAGAGCAGAGCAAAGCAAATCCTGGACACGTGGAGCGGAGCCGACGCGGCAAGAGAGTTGACGAGCGATCGGCTGGCGCGCGCGAGAAAGTCTTGCACGAATTGAGCGAGCGAGCGAGCGAGCGAGCAGACCAGAAGCGACGCGTGAGACCAGGACCATGAGCAGCATGAAGGAAGCGGTGACCAAGCTGGCCGCGGCGCACCCGCGCGCGCAGGGCGCCGTGTACCGGTACGGAACCGCAGGCTTTCGCGAGGCGGCCGAAGTCTTGGATGCCGTCTTTGTGCGCGTAGGCATGCTGTCGTGGGTGCGGGCCCTGAGTACGTGCGCCAATGTAGGACTCATGGTCACCGCCTCGCACAACCCGCACCGCGACAATGGCGTCAAGCTTGTGGACCCAGACGGCGGAATGCTCAGTCAAAGCTGGGAATCCTTTGCCACAGATCTCTGCAACGCCCAGGAGGACAAGGTTGCCGATGTTTTGGGGCGCATCTGCGATGAAATTGGCGTCGATCTCGCTGCAAAGCCTCCCGGAGACATTCACGTCTTTGTCGGCTGGGACACCCGCACGCACAGCCCTCGCCTCGCAGACCTTGCGGCTCAGGGCATTGAAAGCGTCGGCGGCGCTGCGGAGCGCATTGGTGTAGTAACGACCCCAATTCTCCATCACTGCGTGCGGTCGAGCAACATGCCCGAGGAGGCCGAACTCGCTTCTGTAGAGGGTTACCGGACCAAGCTCGGCCGCGCATTTGCTACGCTCGTGCGCACGGCCAAGCCCTCCCCCGCTCCCCAACTCGTTGTTGACGCCGCCTTCGGTGTCGGTGGCCCCTGCTTCGAAGCGCTGCTCGCTTCGCTCGACGATGAGGTCCGCCCGAAAGCGGAGATCCGCAACGTGCCCACCGGCGAGGCCGACAAGGCCCAGGAGGAGGCCGACAAGCTCAACAACGGAGTCGGTGCCGAGCATGTGCAAAAGAAGCTGCTCTTCCCCGAACAAGTACCCAATCTGCCCGACGAGCGCGGCGTGCGCTGCTGCAGTTTTGATGGCGACGCCGACCGCATCGTCTACTATCGCGCCATGGGCGACTCCGACAGTCTGAACCTCTTTGACGGTGACAAGATTGCCTGCCTCTACACGTACTTTATCCAAATGCAAATGGCAGCCTTGCCGGAGGCACTGACATCTGGTGTTAAGGTGGGCTGCATTCAGACCGCCTATGCCAACGGGGCTTCCACCGAGTACATTACCAAAAAGCTCAAAGTCGATGCCCCCCGCACCAAGACCGGTGTCAAGCATTTGCACCACAAGGCTGTCGAGTACGACGTAGGCGTGTACTTTGAAGCAAATGGTCATGGCACAGTCTTGTTCGGGCGCAACTTTATTTCGCGCCTGCGCGAGGCCGCACCTGGACTCGAGGACGATGCGACCGCCTCTGCTGCAGTCGAGACGCTTCTCGCCCTCGAGCAACTCATCAACCAGGCGACCGGTGACGCCATGGCCGACCTCTTGGCCGTGGAGGCCATTCTTCGCGCCGACTCCATGTCGCTCGATGATTGGGATGGATTCTACACGGATCTTCCCTCGCGTCAGCTCAAGTGCCAGGTCGCAGATCGCACAGCCATAAAGACCAGCGACGACGAGTCCCGCGTGCTTGAGCCGGCATCCTTGCAAGACGCCATTGACTCGCTTGTGGCCCAGTACAAGTCAGGACGCGCATTTGCGCGCCCTTCTGGCACAGAAGATGCTGTACGTGTCTATGCCGAGGCAGACACTTCTGCTGCCGCTGACGAGCTCGCGACCAAGGTTTTGCAAGCCGTTTTCGATCACGCTGGCGGTGTGGGCGAGCGTCCCAATTAGAGTAGAAATGATATAATAATACCAACCAAATTGCTGCCTTGAAAATCTTCTACAAAACGACAGTGTTACATGCCTGAAACAGATTTCGAGAGGGGTTGAAAAATTGATTTACAAAGACAAACACACAGAGGGAGAGAAAGCGGGAGCCAGGACAGGTTGCGTCATTTACGAGAAATCCAAGGTAAATTGCGTCATTTACGCAAATGTCAAGGCAGGACGCATCATTTACGCGAAAACCAAGGCAAGTCGCATCATTCACACGAAAACCAAGGCAGGTCGCATCATTCACGCGAAAACCAAGGCAGACTGCGTCATTTACGCGAAAACCAAGACAAGTCGCATCATTTACTTTTTCTTCTTTTTGCCCTTCTTGCCCTTTTTCTTCTTCTTGGCCTCAAGACGCAGACGCTCCGCCTCCTCGGCGGCGAGACGCTCCTCCTCTAAGCGACGTTTCTCTTCCTCAATACGTCGCTGCTCCTCAAGCTTTTTCTCGGCACGCGCCGTAGCTCGCTCAACTTTGCGACGCTCGAGCCAACGTTCTTCTTCTTCGGCCGCGAGCCGCGCGTCTTCCTCGGCCTTGCGCTCGGCCTCTTCACGGTCTCGTTTTTGCTTTTCTTGAAAAGCCTGCTGGTCAAGCTCGCGTTTTCGAGCAGCGTTGCGGTCGAGAAGCACAGAGATGCGCACCTCAGTGGCGCTGCTAATCCCGCTGCAGCCGACGCCCAGACTAAGCAAGGTGTTATTTTGTTCGAGGCCGGACGCAAGAACGTTACCGCCCACCTCGCCAAGACCTGTGCGCCACATGTTGAGCATGAGAAGGGTAATATTGTGCTGCAAGCCTTGTCCAAAGGCATCGACCCCTTCGAGCTCGTCGCCATTGGGTCCGGTGAGCATGTTGTTCTCCAGAGACATGTGTCGTAGCGTCTTGTTCTGCTCCAGCACGGAAGCCAGCGCGCGGAGTGCCCCGGGCCCAAGGTTGCATGCCTCAAGCTCCAGGCGCTGGATTCCTGCGTTCGCGCAAAGTGCTTTGGCCAGCAAGACCCCGCTAGCGTCGCCCACGTCGCTGTGCGATAGATCAAGACTTACAAGCCAAGTATCCTTTTGCAAAGGTTTGCACAAGGCCCTGCAAAGAGGTGGCGTAATATCGTGCAGCTGCGCGTCCCGTGGGCACTTGCGGGCCTCGATGCCAGCAAGCCAGAACGAAACGCGCGGGCTGGCCTCGAGAGCGGTTTGTTCTTCTGCCGCCTCGCGCTCCATCTTGCGTCGCAACCTTTCCTCCTCAATTTCTCGCTGCTTTTGTAGAATAACGAGAGCTCGCCTCTCCTTCGCGCGCGCCAGCTCCTCAGCGTACTCTTCATCGTAGAGCGCTTGCAAAGCTTTGACGTCTTCGCCTTGAAATCCCGTTGGCTTTACGTTCCGCAGTTCCAGCTCTTGCGCGACAGCTTTGCTATTTAATCTACTTGCATCCTGAGCGCGTTCGGGAAGCGTTGCGTCCAACTCGGCAAGGACGTCTGCATCGAGCTCGTCCTTGCTTTCGCCCTCGGCCAGGCCGTCCGGCTCAAGTCTCGTGTCCGTCGTCTTTTCCTCCTTTGAGTCTTTTTCTTCGGGTTGAACGATGCGTCGGCTCGTGCGATTCGTTGTCAGGCCGCCTGTCTTCTTCTTGCCTTCGCGACGCAGGTCGCCTTTCGACCTGGACCCTTCCGAGGCCTCAAGGTGCTTGCTACGCCCCCGGACGGGCGCCATGGTGCCTCGAATGAGCTTGCACTTTTACGAGATTGCCCGGCTTCCCTGATATTCTCTTCCGCTTCGTTCAAGCGTGCATGTGTGTTGTTGAAGCACCAGTCGGCTCGCCAACCAGGTCAATTTGCCTTTTTCTCGGCTCACTACTATGCAGAAGACCAGCAAGAACTTGCAGCCAGTTAGTTGGTTGTCCCGGCCATGAAGGTTTTTTTTTTAGCCTACACGTATGAGAGAAAAACCGGATGAGGACTTGGAGGTGTGCGTGAGTGGCGGCAGTGCCTGATTGCTTTAATGCCCAACCTCGGAAATCACGACATTAAAAAATGTTCAACGGATAGATTCAAGTTTGGGTTGCGCAGATGGAGAGGAAGGGAGTAAATTTCGTTGATTTGGAAGGGAAAACAAAGGCTTCCGACATCCGGTTTACACCCCCCCAAAAAAGCACGCGGGCGCAATGTCCAGACTTTTCCAATCAGTCTCAAGGCCAATCATTGTCCCTGGCGGCGCTGTGGTATCGCTATTGATGTCGATAACGTGATCGCTGTTCGAAGTCCCGGAATTATTGGGTCGAACGTAGAGTTTCTTCGGGAAATGGAGAGTGAAATAAGAGCATAAAAAGAACTGGCTTTTCATCCCAGCTGAATCACCGTCGAAGACGAGGTATCCTCTGGGACACTTTGGTTAGACTTTGCGTCGACATCTGATGACAAGGCTTGCGTTTGATCGGGCGGAGGCGATGGCTTCCTGGCCGGAAGGATGGCTCGCTCGTAGCGAGACAAATTCTTAGGTTCGACGGCAGCTCCCGTGTACTCTTGTTCGCGGCCAGCCAAAATGAGGTCCCAACGATCGTCTGTGTGCGACATGTCCATGGTGGAAATATCGGGAATTAGCGTCTCGGTCACGACCAGACCGACAAAGGCACAGACGGCGCAAAACATGAAAATCGTTTGGACGGACCACTTTTCGCCCGCGTCGCCGTATGTGAGCAACAGCGCTGCAAAGAGCGCACCGACCTTGCCAATTGACGCTGCAAAGCCGTGCGCCTGGCTGCGTACATCGGTGGGAAAGAGCTCGGATGGAAGGAGCCACGTCGTTGCGTTTGGGCCAAACTGTCCGAAAAAGGTTGTCAAATAATACAGCGCCTGAAACCACGGCACATTCTCCGGTTTCGCGAGCTCGTCGTAGGCAAGCGAACTAATGAGAAAGAGAACAAACATGAGCGCAAATCCTAAGTTCTGCATGCGCCGACGACCCATCCACGGCTTGTCAATAAAGAATGCCGCCATATACAAGGCAACGAGCGCCACGGCAGAATTGACCAGTGCGTACTGGAGCGTACGGAAAATTGTGCTGCCGCGGCCAATGATTGCAGCAATGATGGTATTCTGGAAAAGCTTGTTGCCGTAATAAATGGCATCCCACACAAACCAGCTCACCGAGGTGCCTGCGAGTCTGTGCCAGTAATGCTTGAGCACAAGTCTTGCCCGACGCCGACGTTGCTGAAGCTGCTGCGGCCCGAGCGCTGATTGCTTTGCCTTGTTCGCACTCCACACGGTCGATTCTTTGAGGTACATGAGGCGCCCGATGACGAGAAAAGCCAAGAAAACGACGCCAATTGCGTATTGCAGGCGCCACGTAAGCTCGAGCGAGCGGTCGCTGCACTCCTCGGAAGGTCCCGTGCACCCTTGGCCCAAAAGAATAAACAGGATGAAGAGAGTGTTGGCAAAGTTGCCCACGCCTTGCATGGCAAAGGTGAGCACCACAGACTTGCCGCGAATGTGCTGCGCGATGGACTTTTTCTTTCGCGCCTCTTCTGCCTTTTCCGCAGCCGATGCCGATGCCAACGGGAATTCGCCGCCGACACCGTAAGAGAAGAAGAAGAGCGCTACTCCAAAAAAGATCCATTGACCTGTCAAGTTGTGCCCGTACGCGGCCGTCGTGAGGATCCCACACACACACATAATCACGGCTGTGAGGCACGATCCGATGCGGCGCCCAAAGGTATCCGCAACGTAGCCAAAGCTGAGCATGCCGGCGATCACGCCGAGCACTTCGAGGTACGTGATGCTCGAAGCCACGCCATTCTTGCATGCCTCGGCGCCAGGTTCCGGCGGGCCGGTCGTGTAGCACTCCGGGTACAGGGCCTCCCAGATGAGCTCGAGGTTGCCGATCGCAAAGAGAAAGTACGACTCGTTGAACATGCCCGCGCCCGCCAGTGTGCCCAGCGCGCAGAGGCGCGCGTTCACCTCGGCACGTTCGCGGAGCGTCGTCCCATAGCTCGGCGTCCTCGCGCTGCCGCCGGCGCTCTCGCCGCTCTCAGCCACGCTTCGCTCGGGCCCCAGGCTCGTCATCTCCGCCGTCGCCGTCGCCGTCGCCGTCGCCAGTTGCGATTCTGCTCGCTCTCCCCGAGCGATCGCGCTGCAGCTTCTTTCGCGCAGCGCACATCTATGATCGCGCCTAGCTCGGCCTCCTCTTCCCCGCTGTCAGACCGCCTCTAAGCAGAGCTTCCCGAGCTCGCGCTCGTACGCCACACAGCTGCAGCCACAGCTGTGGCCTCAAGAATCTCGACGCAAGGGCACGTGCGCGCGCCCTCCCGCGCGAGATTCTCGACCGACCTCGGGCCCGTGGTCTCGGAGTTCGTGGCAGCGGCAGCTCGGGCGCGGACCGGGTCTGCGGAGGCGCGGCGCGAGGCCGAGGTCGCGCGGACTCAGGCCCCGGGTTCGGGTTACGTTCGTCGCTAGTTTACCCCGATTTGCTTTTCGGTGATTCTGATATCAAAGCATATCTCACTGATAGGAAGCATTTATACGGCGAGCGCGTGACCGTTCCTGGCCTTGATACGCATGAAGGCACCACTAATATTCTGTGCTTCGAGGGACTAGCTTCGCACTTTCGGTGGCGAACGCGTTGTACCACAGCGTCTGCTCGAATCTTTACGTGGTCTTTCTTCATCAGAGAGCGCCTCGACGTTGATGCGGAATACGAGGTGGTCCTTCGTGACGAGAGTCAAATCCCTGCTCTTATCGCCGAGCGAGGAGCATTTCTGCAAGCGGTATGCAAGCTTGTGGCTCAAAGCTCGGCGTGGAAAAATGATGTCGATGCATCCAGGCTTGAATGTGGATCCAAAACGGAGTGGAATCTTCGCTTCGATGCCCAGCAATTGATTCGAAGGGTTCTCCTCTGTGCTGCTCGCTTTCCATACACTGCGCGAGATTTCGAAGACTTGATTGCAATCTTCAACCTCATCCATACCACAGCCGTTCATAGAGTCATGAGGTTCCGTTGCAATCGCAGAAGGAAACTCGAGTATCACTTTAAGCTTGCCAACAGTGCAGTGAGATCAGTGACATGTACGAAAGATACCAAGTACGTTCGTTCAAGCTTTTCCGTCATTCAAGCAACGATAGAGCGAGCGTTCCATGATGATAATAGAGTCGAAGGAGACGACGCGTCTCGTTGTAAGAAGGCCAAGTTGACTTGATAAATTTGTTATTTCTTTTATTCTTCTCTTCTTGCTTGTCTCCAATGCTTCCGCGTCTCCTCCGCTTTCCATTCTACATTTGCTTTGAAAACATCTGGGTTGACCACATGCACGAATGTGAAGAATTCTCTTTCGCCAGTCAGTTCGGAGTTGTGGAGAAAGCTGTTCGCTTTGATTCGAGGGATTACCGAGCTCATCGTTTCTTCATCAAATGCTGACAGTTTGAGCCATACTCGTTCCCGTATTGTGGTTCTGTCGCTTTGCACTATTTCTTCCACTGGAAGGTTCGGTGCAGAATCCGGAAGCCCGTCGACCGCCTCGATAAGAATCAGCGGTATGTGTGTCTGTCCGCTTCCATTTCTTTTTCCATCGAAGATCTTGTGCAAAACACTGGACATAACCAACCGGTTGTTGCCATTGTCTTCGAAAGCCTCGTCTGGGTCCTCGTCAATGCGTTTTCTGATTTCAGATGCATGTACTAGGTGTGCCTTCTCAATGTCGTATCCCATCGTTAGGAATCCAGTCGCTTCGATGCTTTGGAACTTCGTGAGTGGCTCATTTGGTTCGGCATTTGACACATAGGAGCTTGCGACCTGAGAGAAAGGTGGAGAAGATGCCTTATCGGTATCATAGTCTGCGCGTCTTATCGCAAATGTATGACCTGACAGGTGCTTCACCACAGGGTCCTCGATTTCCAGGTTGGGAGAGATGATTTCATGTTCGTACAGTCTGTTCGCAAAGTGATGTCCATATTCTACTGAGTGGAATAGGATACTGAACTTGAGATCTGTCCCGTCATAGGAGATGCAAGCTTCGATCACATCTTTCCGGTCAGTCATGCCCTCCGGTGATAGATCAATTGCAGCCACGCCTGCGTAGTCGGCTGCTGCGGCATAGATGTATGCTCTGATTCCTTTCATCTTCTTGATTCCGAAGATAGTGCCCTCCACTAGCCAATATCGGGGGTGGTTTTGCATCGCTTGCGCGATGAGCTCAGATGCTGCGCAAACACTGTTGGTGAGTGCGACTAGTGTCGGAGTAAGACGAGTGCACTCCTCTTTGAGAGACTCGTAATACTCCTTCGGCGAAGTGTGTATTGACCTTTGAAAGCTGTTGAGATCGTTGAAAGATTCACCGTTCGAGTCCACAAGTTCTCGCATTTTATCCTCTAGATCTCTAATCGTAGACTTCAAGTCTCGAACTTCCTCTTTCAGTTCCTGCAACTCCTTCTTGGCTTCACTCAGATTCACAACTGCGGCGGCTTCGTCGCCTTCTTCGACTCTTGGAAGGCGAAGGCGGTTACCACCACCATCACCATCACCTTTACCACCAGCTCGCGTTTTCGCTTTCGCTTTCGCTCGCGAGGCCATCTTCGTGCCGTGCCGTGACCGTCTTATTGACCCGTATGTCCACTTGCTCGTCGGCCCTGCCCGTCCGCCCGTCCGCCCGTCTGCCCGTCAGCCCGTCTGCCCGTCTGCCCGTCTGCCCGTCTGCCCGTCTGCCCGTCTGCCCGTCTGCCCGTCTGCCCGTCTGCCCGTCTGCCCGTCTGCCCGTCTGCCCGTCTGCCCGTCTGCCCGTCTGCCCGTCTGCCCGTCTGCCCGTCTGCCCGTCTGCCCGTCTGCCCGTCTGCCCGTCTGCCCGTCTGCCCGTCTGCCCGTCTGCCCGTCTGCCCGTCTGCCCGTCTGCCCGTCTGCCCGTCTGCCCGTCTGCCCGTCTGCCCGTCTGCCCGTCTGCCCGTCTGCCCGTCTGCCCGTCTGCCCGTCTGCCCGTCTGCCCGTCTGCCCGTCTGCCCGTCTGCCCGTCTGCCCGTCTGCCCGTCTGCCCGTCTGCCCGTCTGCCCGTCTGCCCGTCTGCCCGTCTGCCCGTCTGCCCGTCTGCCCGTCTGCCCGTCTGCCCGTCTGCCCGTCTGCCCGTCTGCCCGTCTGCCCGTCTGCCCGTCTGCCCGTCTGCCCGTCTGCCCGTCTGCCCGTCTGCCCGTCTGCCCGTCTGCCCGTCTGCCCGTCTGCCCGTCTGCCCGTCTGCCCTGCCAGCCTGTCCGTCTGCCCTGCCAACCTGTCTGCGTTCGAGATTTGGCGAGTGTGGATTCTTCGCCAAGAAAGTTCGGGAACCTTGAATTGAAAAGAGACTTATTGTTTAATTTCAGTAAGATGGTCCATTTATTATTTTATTTATTATTTTCTTTCCTTTTCTTTTCTTTTCTTTTCTTTCTTTTTTTGCCTTTACTTCGTCGAGATCAAAGCGAAGTGTTTATTGCAGAACAAACCGACCTCACGAGATTGCGACCGACAGCCTCTGAAATTGCACAATCCATGTTCGTTACAAGTACCTGACGCACTAGAAATCCCATGGGTGCAGCCTTTGACTGAGCATGGACCATAATAAAGTCGTTTGTGCTTGCGGCAGAACTCGTCAGTTTTCTTCATGTTGACACAATCGCTGACCCTGCATTTCCCGTGTTCCAAGCAGAAATTGGTATACCTCCACTTGTTGTTGCAGCCCTCCACTGTGCACTCAGCGTCGCAGTGGATAAGACAGGCATTCTTGATTCGTCGATACCGCCGACAACCCTCCATCTTGCACATTCGATTGTCCCTTGGCGTCTTCTTCTTGGTTTCTTCATACTGTTGTATTCTAGATTGACCAGTGGACCTTGCAATGGGTTTGGTGGTGGTACTGTGCCGCGAGCAGTAGTCCTCGCCTTTGCGCCTTCGAAGATTGCAACACTTTGCTATGCACCTTCCGTGTTTGTAGCAGAGATCCACAAAAGAAGCAGGTCTGCCACAACCGAAAATTTTGCACTGACGACGAACGAAAATAGGGTCGTGCTCCCTACAGTAGCCACCGGACCTACGAGCCTTGGTGCATCCTTCGTGGAGACAGTTCTTCTTCGTTTTCCTGGCAGGGGCTTCTTCTCTGATTGAACCTTGCTCTTGATCCGGCTCCTGTTCTTGTTTGTCCTCCTCATGATAGCTCAAAATGATGGATTGGTAGTCGTCCGTTGTAAACTCTCGGGTTGTGGCTGAACTTGCACCATTCTCATGATCGTCAAGTCCCTCTGTTACCACATGGAGAGAAGGACGAAATTTCTTTTTGGGCGGAACTGTGGAGTTCGAGACCGTGTCACAATCTGACTCATACTCATAGTCGGAACTGGAATCGGGGTCGTTTTCCACTGTCCGTGGTCTCTTGCCGAGGGCCCTGTTCTGACCGTTTTCAGATTTAGCGTTGGGATTCGGTTCCGCTGTCCTTTGTCTCTTGGTGAAGCTTCCGCCTTGGCCGCATTCGGATTCGGAGTCTGAGTCTACATCTGAGTCAGGCTCCACCGTTCTGGGCCGCTTGCCGATGATTCTGCCATGGCGGTCGCGAACGGGCTTGCCGTTAGCGGTGGGATCCGGGGATGGGTGGGAGTTGAAGTTGGCAGCTGGCGGGTCGTCTTCGGGCTCAGTGATAGCGGTAGGACCCGGGGACGGGTGGGAGTTGGCACTAGGCGGGTCGGCCAACACAGGATCCGAATCCGAATCCAAATCCGAATCCGAATCCGAATCCGAATCATGGCGACGCCAATGGACGGACGCCCCCCGCCACTTTGCACGGCCGGAGCTCACGCCGGGGCTTGCCGCGGCACTTGGCTTTTCAAGGCGCTGGGTTCTTGCTGCTGCTGCTGCTGCTGTCGCTCTTGTCGTCGAGAGTCGTCGTTGTCGTCGTCGTCGTTGTTATTGTCATCGATGAAGTCGAGAAGAGTCGAGCTAACTAACGTCAAGAAGATGGCGAAGACATCCATCGTGCCGTCCACAGGGCCACGAACAATCTCGACCGCGAAGCGAAACCTGTGAGCCTTTTGGAGCCTGGCCATGCCGACACAGGTGCGACCCGCGTGCGGCGGCCGGACGTGCGCGCGACTCTGCTGCTGCTGCTGCTGTTGCTGCTGCTGCTGCTGCTGTTGCTGCTGCTGCTGCTGCTGCGTGCAGCTCATAAACTGTGGCGCCGCGTCTTCTCAGAACCCGGGTTCGGGCCCGGGTCCCAGCTGGGGCTCGAACCGGGTCGTATCTTGAGCCCCGCGCGGGATCTTTATCAGGAAATCCACGTTTTTATTCCGTGCGATACATGGTGCGTGGCGCAAAATACAGGACGCGCGGCGCGACAATCAACGCGGCAGCGACGGCGGCGGCGGCGACGAGCAGAGCGACATCGTCGAGGCGCACGCGAGGGACGTGCAGAGCGAGAGCGACGACGAGGGCGACGCGGGCGGGCGGGGAGGGGAGGGCGCGGGAGAGACGCGGAGGACCATGGCAGAGCCGCAGGCGGCGGCCCGCGTCGACGAGCAGCGGTTCCGACGCGCCACGGGGCGGCGGTTCGTGGGACTGAGCGGCGGCGCAACGGCGACCCCGACGGGGACTTCGACGCGGAGCGAGAATGCGGCGCAGACGCAGCAGCGGGGCCAGGCGGAGGGAGAGGAGTACACCTTTGTGCAGCTGGCGGACACGCAGTTTGGCATGATGGCGCAGTCGAAGAGCGTGCAATGGTACCTGCAGCTGCGGCAACTCGTGTACCTGGCAACGTGCGGGAGAAATGACGGCAAGGCACTCATTCCCGTGCCGGAGATGCGCGCAGCGCTTAAAGATGCAGACGATGAGGCTTTGCTCGAACTCGAGATCGAGCTCGCGCGCAAAGCGGTCAAGATAATCAATCGTCTTCAACCCAAGCCCCGCTTCGCCGTGGTCTGTGGAGACCTCACCAACGCCTTTCCCGACAAAAAGCCCGCGCAGCAGGACAAGGAAGTGGCTGTTTTCAAGCAAATCTTCTCGCAGCTCGATCCCGAAATCGAGCTGGTCTGTGTGTGCGGCAACCACGATGTCGGTCAGAAACCGACCCCGCAGACAATCGAGCGCTACAAGGATCGCTTCGGCGACGATTACTTTTCCTTTCGCGTTGGGCCGGATCGTTTTGTGGTGCTCAACTCTCAGCTTTACGTCGATTCCTCGCAATGCCGCGAGGCCGCCGAGGCCCAAGATATGTGGCTCGACACCGAGCTCTTTGACAAGAAGCCCCAAACGCTGCGTCACAGCATTGCCTTTTCGCACGTTCCTCCCTTTGTGTGGCAGCCGGACGAGCACCACGCCGGCTTTAATATGCCGCAAGCGGCGCGCATGAAGCTCTTGTCTCGCTTGGCTCAAGCGGGCTTTTCACACATTTTCTGTGGGCACTATCATCGCAATGCTGGCGGCATTTTCCAGCGCAAACATCTCGGACCCATTGAAGTCGTCACCACTACGGCAATCGGCGGAAATATTGGCACGGATCCAGACGCAGACGAGCTGGCCTTTGAAGGAATGAAGTCCATTGATGTGAGTGATCGCTTGAGTGGCATGCGCATCGTTCATGTGGGCCCCAATGGCGTACACCACGAGTTCCGCACGCTTCGTGAATTGCGTGACGAGTATCGCGAGGCGCGCGACGCATGGACATCCAACGAGGATGCAACTATTCTCAAGATGCGCGAGGCAGGAGGCAAGTGGGAAGATATTGCCTCTGCGCTCACGAACCAGCAGCAGGGAGCAGGGAGCGAGCGTGCTCGTTCTGCTTCGCTGGTCAAACATCGTTTCCGCAAGCTGGCGGCGCAGGCTTCATGAGCACAGAGTTTGCTCTTTTCAAACAAGAATAATGGTTCGAATCGAAGGACCATTTGCTGGGATTAATGAATACACAACGAAAAAAAATGGATTTCAGCTTGATGCGAAGCACATTTGTATCCTTTTTGATGGAGTTGTAGCTTGTGTGATATTAAAAGTTCATACTCGGCTCAGATTCCACAGCAGATCGCCAGGCATAGCTTGATTTCTAAGTGCGACCAATTGGACAAAAATTTCACACTTTTGCTATTCAAAGACTCCAGAGCCACGCACAATAACGACAGACACCACCAAAAGAACCAGCGCACAAAGGCTGTAGGTAAATACATAAAAGGGGACGAGATTCTTGGCAGCAATGATGGTGCCAGTCCACGGACAGAAATGGTCGATGTGCTTGATGATCACTTGCGCCTCGACGTCGTACACGGCACGAGGCGGTCGATACGTTTGCGCGGAGTCATTGAATGTCCACGAGGAGTCCCTTGGAGTGTCGTGAATTCTTTGGATTCCGGGGTCTGTGCACGCCGTGATGCAAAACGAGATCACCACCACGAGCAAAAGAACGCCTCCAACAATGCCAAAAGGAATTGGTAAGTTTGGTAGACAGGCAAAGAACACAGAAAGACTCACACAAAGGATGAGCATCAGCGTAATGCAAATCATGGGCCAACATGGGCCTACCACACACAATAACTTGGGCGTACCATCAGGAAGAGTACGCTCTGCCAACACGTACATGCGCCCGATTTGGCGTACATACCACGGCGGCGATGGAACCTCGGCAGAAATGCAAAAACGGTCTGGCTTGTACACGGGGTATCTGTACACACGCGCCGGGTCCATTGGCACGCCAACCCCTGGCGTATTGCCGCTGTCATTGTTAGTTTGTTCGCTTGGAGTACTCGACTTTGGAGTGGCAGGTTGTACCGAGGCAGCGGAAGAAGCTGCCGACATTGGCGACGCTGGTGCCGTCGGCGGCGTCGTAGTAGTGGTTGCGGGCGTTGTTCTTGTTGCCCCAGCTCGTGGCGCCCTCGCTGGCGGGCTTACTGCCGTAGACGCCGCGCCTGACTGCAAGGACGCAGCTCCCTGCGAAGCTACGACGGGCGCGGCCGATGTCGCCTGGGCGGGTTTCGCAACGTGCTGCGCCATCTGCACGTTCGACCGGGCCTTGGTCGCAGGCGCAGGCGCGCCCTTGGCCGAGGGCGCGAGCGTCCAAGTCATCTTGGCCTTCGCCCCGTCGGATCGCGAGTCGGCGCCAACCATGGTGCGGCGGGGAGGCAGGGAGGCGGGGAGGCGGGGGCGGAGTCTGCCTGTACGTATGACCGCACCCCAATCTCTTCGCGCTCACGGTGGTTGCCAGCGCCGACCCAGCGCCGCGTGGCGCGCGCCGCACGCGAAGTCCACCTCGAGTTCGGGTTTGCACGTGCGAGCGAGCGTGTGCTTGCGCTTCGTGTCGATAATACAAGATCGATATCAGTTTTATTTCCACTACATATAGTACTGGTTCGTAGTCCTTGAAAACAGCACATAGAAGTGGACGGAGCAAACGTGTATGTATATATAATAAGGGCGGCAAGACGAGGGCGGATGATGTGCGAGCACGCAGATGGGTGGTCCGGGAGACTCTTCTCGAGAGGAGCGTGAGAGAATGGAAACGTCGACACGCTTGATTCAAAAATGAAATCAGGCCTACAAATCACTTCACTCTGCTCTTGTTGTCAGGCTGCCTCTTTTGGTTCGCTTCGTTCTGTACGTCTTCGCATCACGCTTGTCCTAGCTATCACTTTCGAATGAATCATACACGTCTCTGGGACCACTTTCATTTTCGACACGCCTTGGTATTTCTTGCAACCTCGTCCCCATCTTTGCGCCATACTGATACCTTGCTCCGCTCCTACTCACCATCTTTACAATAAAAGCATGAAACTTTTTGCCAACTTCCTCAAGCTCCTTTTGACGTGTCCGAGAGGAAGGAACGGAAGGTAATGTTTTGACAAACGTAAAGGAAATTGTGCCTCGTGGCAATCATGGAAGCCGGTTCATTCACTGGTTCGCAAATGTCTCTCCGTGCTACTCGGCGTGCATTCTGGTTCGGGAATTTCATACCATTTAGATCATCACAAAAAGAATGGCGAATCCTACTTTAGCTGGAACTAGCTCGAGGCTCGGAGGTTTAAAGGCATCTTTTCTTGGCTTTATTGTCCACCAGTCGCAAAAGGCTTGTCAAAAGTAAAGCGCGTTCTTTTGTTTGACCAATACCAGGTTGAGACGATGACTCTTCAAATGTTCCAGGAAGTGTTGTAATCTGCGAGGCCCGATTTGCTGGATAAACTGATCGACAATTTTAGGAGTCGAAACTTTCTTTTTGTGTTATTGCTTCTTTACTCAAAACTAGAGCAGTGTAACAGTCTTTGGGCTACACGTTGAGGGTGAAGCAGTCTCTTGGTGGCTCCTGGCCGAAGTAGGGCTGGCTGTGAATGACGACTGGGGAATCGTGACCGTCGGTTGGCGGGCATCTACATCTGACGCGTAAGTTACTATAGGGGAGGTGGGGATTGCATTGTTCATGGAAGGGCCTGCTTGATAGAAAGCCGATTGATTATTAGTAGCGACAGGAGAGCCGGGTTGGGAGCCATGATCTTGACAATCGATCATTGAGGCAATTGGAACATTGTTCACTTTCTGTGCCTTCTGCACAAGCGATTTCTGCGATGCACGTCGCCTCCAACAGCACACTCCAGCTACAGCAGAGAGAATCAATGCAGAAGCACCTCCTGCAGCGAGAGGGACAACGTACGAAGATGATTGCGCTGAAGCCGAGAGATGATTGTTGCAGTCCCCATGGCAATAAATGCCTCGCCGTGAATGCAGTAGTATCCTGCAGGGCAAGCCGAGATGGCTCCGTTAACACAGAGATCACCGGCAGAACAATAATACTTCCTACCACCGTCGCAGTAGTATCCTGCAGGGCAATTTTGCTCTTCTCCATCGACGCAGTATTTGTTCTCAGAGCAAGACTTTTTTTCTCCATCGACGCAGTAGTACCCTGCAGGGCAATCTCGCTCTTCTCCATCGACGCAGTATTTGTTGTCAGAGCAAGACCTTTTTTCTCCATCAACGCAATAGTACCCTGCAGGGCAATCTCGCTCTTCTCCAACACAGTGGTATTTGTTCTCAGAGCAAGACCTTGTTCCTCCATCGACGCAGGAGTATCCTGCAGGGCAATCTCGCTCTTCTCCATTGACGCAGTATTTGTGCTCAGAGCAAGACCTTGTTCCTCCATCGACGCAGTAGTACCCTGCAGGGCAATCTCGCTCTTCTCCATCGACGCAGTATTTGTTCTCAGAGCAAGACCTTGTTCCTCCATCGACGCAATAGTATCCTGCAGGGCAATCTCGCTCTTCTCCATTGACGCAGTATTTGTGCTCAGAGCAAGACCTTGTTCCTCCATCGACGCAGTAGTATCCTGCAGGGCAATCTCGCTCTTCTCCATCGACGCAGTATTTGTTCTCAGAGCAAGACCTTGTTCCTCCATCGACGCAATAGTATCCTGCAGGGCAATCTCGCTCTTCTCCATTGACGCAGTATTTGTGCTCAGAGCAAGACCTTTTTCCTCCATCGACGCAGTAGTACCCTGCAGGGCAATCTCGCTCTTCTCCATTGACGCAGTATTTGTTCTCAGAGCAAGACCTTTTTCCTCCATCGACGCAATAGTATCCTGCAGGGCAATCTCGCTCTTCTCCATTGACGCAGTATTTGTGCTCAGAGCAAGACCTTTTTCCTCCATCGACGCAGTAGTACCCTGCAGGGCAATCTCGCTCTTTTCCATCGACGCAGTATTTGTGCTTAGAGCAAGACTTTCTTTCTCCATCAACGCAATAGTAACCTGCTCCGCATGGCTGGCAGCTGTCCTCGTCAGAGTTCGAGTTTGATATGTAGTAACCAGGAAGACATGTCGGGCAGTCCTTGCTTCCCACGAACCACCCACCTGTGGGGTGGTAAAATTCTTTCGTGATAGCCTCGGCGTATCTAAGCCAGCAGAAGGTGCTTCTCGTTTCAAAGATAAAAACGACGCATTTCTCCTTTTGCTGACAGAGACGACGGCAATCATGCGGATTTGTCACACCAGTGACGACAGCGACGTCGGTGCCTCCCCATTCGTAATTCTTTCTCATACATCCTGGAAGGTTGTAGATTGAGGCAGCATTTTCTGCTGCATCCTCGAGGTTAAAGTCACTATTGCAATACATTTTGCCTGCCGTCAAAAGATGAGAGAGACCTGAACCAGGGGTTATAATTCTGCCGCTTTCCAAGGGCGCTCGGTCGAACAAGCTGCACTTTCTCGTCTCGGAATCGTGTTTCCAAGAAAGGCAGGGTTCATATCCACGCGTCGCCATCTGATAGTCCTGATTTTCGTAAGCCCACTTGCAAATGTAGGGACTCTCGCGAATCTGTACGGTGGCTTTATCGGGGGATGCGCTGCTCTTGCTGCCTACGAAGATGACGTCGCCGCGGTCACTCTGGCCTTCAATGCGAGAGATTTCTGGGTTCCCAGGACCGTTATGAAGCGTGCCTCGATAACACGGAGAGGCTGACCAGTAGACGATCATGTCATTCTCGAACATGTGACGATCTCCAGTCTGACTTTTGTAGCACGTTTCCCCTTCGTCTTGGTATGAGGCATAGTAGACGTAGCATCCTTCGTGCCGAAAGGTAGCCTTGTAAGAGCCCTCGTCCCAAACATTGATCCCGCGATGGATAGATTTCTTCCATTGTTTCATGCACGTTCGATGGCACTGGGCAGCGGTGTCAACATAGGCCGTCTCAACTGCGCTTGCCGGCCAAGATGGATGGCCAGGGATGACGCATCCTGGATAGTTATCCATGTTGGGGCTGCGCTCCGCAACCTTCTGGGTCTTGAGTGCTTGTGCACTGGAGGCCGCGAGGCAAGCGACGACGGCAAGTACGAGCTTCATCGTGTCTTTTTAGCTTTTTGCAATTCTAAAGGCGACTTGAATTTTGATTTTGATGTGCTCCAGAGGCTGCCTCAAGCGATGCTCTGTCGTACACTGTCGTACAATGTTTTGATTTTTGGACGAGATGATTCTGGTAGTCATTTGAAGAAGATGAAGCGCGCGGGGCTGTTAGCGACTCATAAACATTCCGAATGGCAAATAAATCTAATGTTAGTGCGTCCATCAAGGCTATAGTCGTTGGACCCTCGTGGAAGAACAGCAGTTCATTTCTAAGCGATCGACTTCTAGGATGCATGATCAAAGGGAAGTCAAAGTGACGTCGATCACGCTCGACTGACGCTTAAAAAACGGATCGTAAGTGCATCTAATTGATCGAGGGCAAGTGGGCCCTAGTAACCAGGTTAGTTTCAATCTCAGGCGATTAAATTTACAAAAGTGCATGCTCATAGTTAAAAATGGTATCTGAGTTCATCGAGAGCCGTTTGAGCTTTGTGAGGTCAATTTCGCTTCCAAAAGCAATTGATACTTTTGGGAAATGGGAACGACGTAAGCAGACAGCAGCACCACGAAAGTGGCGAAGTCAACTTGGCACCCATGGAAAGTCTATTGTAGACTTGCTGTGCCAACGACCATCCAATCTCAGCAGCCACTAGTTCGTGCGACATAAAGGTAAGTCTAACATCGATCAGAACACGAACTAGCACGGCCAAAGAGTTGTGATCATCAAGCTCTTCACTTCATCCTCGAGACGACATTTAAGGTGGGGAGAAACACATCAATCCCCACTACCAGACAAATTTCTCTCAGCGGAATCGAAAGTCCCCAGACATTCCTCGCGTACCTAGGCATATACTGGCAATTCATTTGATTCCATATATTTTTGAAGATACTCAGAGCATGCATGACTACAGAATTGTCAGTCACGCTCGACTGATGGTTTTCGAGTTGCAAGCGAACCCTATAGCTTTGCTAGAAGGTCTTAAGCAAGCATTACCGGTCTTGGAAAGTGCCACAGTCTGCACGGGGGGTTAATTCGGAGGAATGAGGAACTTCCTGAAGCTAAATGATTCTTGAAGTACGAACACGAACCTTATGCCGAGGCGCAATCCGAGCTGTGCCTATGGGCTGAAAAGAAAAATATTGCAAGTGATTGGGCGTTTGCCATGCACTGTTACGTCGCTACATCAAATGACCGCTGCACAAGTAACGAGTTCCGTTTGGGGAAAGGGAGCGGGCTGGGCTGGCCCGAGCTGGAGGCCTGGCCGAGCAGCCTGAGGCCTGGCGGAGCAGCCGGAGGCCTGGCCAAGCAGCCGGAGGCCTGGCCGAGCAGCCAGAGGCCTGGCCCAGCTGCCGGAGGCCTGGTCGAGCCGAGGGCCTAAGCCGAGGGCATAAGCCGAGGGCCTAAGCTGAGGGCATAAGCCGAGGGCCTAAGCCGAGGGCATAAGCCGAGGGCCTGAGCCGAGAGCCTGAGTCTAGCCGACGGTCTGAGTACAGCCCTGAGTCCGAACCGACTCAAGGTAACGAGCCGAGCTGGGACTTTATATATACATTGAGCAGACCGCTAGAAAGGTAGAGCGCTAGTGCCAACGACGGCCTGGACGTGATCAACTGTAACGCTCACGTCTGAAGTGCGTTTTTGCACGATCTTTATGTCGGAGGGGCGCTCCTGGTTTGTGCCCGTATTGGTCGTAAAGATTTGGACAAATTTGGACAAATTTGGGGCAATTGCGGCGTCTTTTGCACGGTCGCGTCGCCTATCTGCCATCAGGGCCTTTCGTCTAGACCAGGACTAGCCGAGCCAAGCCGAGGGCACGAACCAAAATGGACTGTTCAACTGCGCATTTCGCCTATTCGCCATTCGGAGCCATCAGGGCTTTTCATTTTCATTTTTCCCTTTTCATTTTCATTTCTCACGGGACCGGTCGAGCCGAGCCCGGGGCACGAGCCAACATGGACCGTCCAAGTGCGCATGCAGTCCTTCAACGCGGGTCAACGAGATGGCTTGCTAGTGCAACAAGAGTGAGAAATCGTGCAGGCGCGATCGATGCCCAAGTCGACCTTGTAGGAAATGAAACGGATCGCATACGTATCGAAAAGGATGCCCGTGTACAAAGCTGTTCGTGCTGGTGCGGGGCAAACCGGCGGAATTGTACTCGAAAGGACCGCTGTCCATCGAGGCCGTGTGCAAACTGTGGGGCCAGAGATTCGAGCAGTAAGCGTTGCCATTCTCGGGTTCAACTGAGTCTTGTTGTGTCACAGTTGGAAGGCAGAGAGGGGCCGGGCAACTCGCAAGACGACAATGAGACGGCTCCAATGAACAAGTCCGTTAACTCGCCTCCAATGGACAAGTCGGTCAACTCGCAAGACGACAATGACACGGCTCCAATGGACAAAAGCTGTTCTTGCTGAACAAGCGGAAATGACTCGAAAGGACCGCTATCCATCGAGGACATTTTTGAGTCGAATCTTCCTAGCTAGTGGATCGCCTGAGGGGCGCCGCAACTGGATCCAGCCGCCATCCGATGTAACGCTTTGCAGATTGCGTAAACAAGCTCCTTTCATGCACCCTTGTTCCAAACACTCACCATTGCCATGCATGTGGTGTTGCGCGAAGGAATGCTCCGTGGCCAGTAACATGCTTTTTCGAGATGGGTCCTGGACCTAAGCGCATGCTCCAATAAAAGTTTGCAAGCTGTGAAGCGCCGACGTGGGCAAAGAAAATGTTCCGGTAACAAGCGTTTTCAAGGTAGACCCTGGACCTAGACCCATGCTCCCAGAGACTACGTTTGCAGAGGACCTACTGTTATCAAACTACCGGCTCGTGGCATGGGCTTACAGAGTGCGCCTCTACTACAAGAATGCTTTCCATGCGAGCAGCTCTCCGGTTCATGTTTTATTGGCCATATGGCGACCTCAATTGCGGAGAAAGATACTGAATATAACTAATCATTCACTAGTTCACTGTAGCTCAGACTGAAAACGCACTTCAGATCGCGGGGTCTTCAGCCCCGCAGGGTATAAAAGTTACGATTGCAGCAACTCGACGCAAATCTTTTGCCATGCAATTATCTTCCAATAACTGCAGCTCAACGCATGTCATTCGTCAGGCATGCCCAGAATGACCATGCAGCTTTCTCGACGATCGCAAGGCCTTTCTCATGAGAATGATTATGTGTGTAGTCGAGGAAAACCTTGTAGTTGCACGTCTTTTGGGCGAGAGAGATGAAGGAGTACAGAGGAGAGATCCGATGAGATCTGGTGCGATACGTCACGAATATGCAGTACAGCTAGAATTTGTTGTATATTTTCTTCTTCTTCTTCTTCAATAATCGTTTGACTGGGGTCTAGCGGGGTCAAAACGAAGCTAACAACAAGCCAAGATCCCGCCACGTAAGATTTATTCACAGAGACTGGAGCGGCCGCAACAAAGACAATGACGTGCTGGACAAAGAACTTGATCGGTTGGCAGAGCACGGTGACGTTGATCTTCTTGCTAAAGTTTGGATCAGAGGAAGAAGTCGTCTTGCTCGACATCGTTACTGGGGTCCGCGTGGGCGCTGCGATCTGCCTTGGAGGTGGCAGAGTCGCCGAGCAAAGTATCTGTCGCGTTCGTGTCTTCTTCGGCTTCGACCTTGTTTTGGCATACATCGTCTTCATCTGCATCGGCTGTTGCATTCGTCCCATTTATACTCTTGTTTTTCACCTCAGACGGCTTCTGCTGAGCATTGTTTTTCTTGGGCTTGTAAAATGAGGTAAGCTCGGCGTCGGTGCCACGTGGCGTCCGGCGAGCTACCGCGCAGGCCCGCTGCCGGCACTTTGCGCGCAGATCCTGCTGTTCCTGCGAAAGATTGTCATTAAAAAGCGAAATGTACTCTGTGTCGTGCGGAAAGAAGCGCGTGTATCGAAGGTCGGTGAGGAGTTTCTTTTTTTCGTCGAGAAGCGCCTGGTCCTCAGGACTGTCCTCCAGCTTTCGGAGAACCTTTTTCAAGGTGCGTTCGACCTTTTGACGCTCAAAAAACTTGACGCGATGATTCTTTCGCGCAATGACACGTTCGCGTTCATGGTCGCTCTCGGACTTTTCCGGTTTGTGGCGGCCGTACTTGGCAATATTGCGCGATGGTGGGCGGTCCTGGCGCGCCTTGCGTTCACTGGCCTTGCGTCGGGCTTCCTCCTCGGCAGTGCCGCGCTCGTCATATCTGTTTAGCGCACGCGATCTCTTGGCCTCGCGCTCGCCATCCTTGTCCTTTGAGCCCTCGTCACGCCCGCGCTTGTCGTCGCACCCGCGCTTGTCGTCGCGCCCGCGCTTGTCGTCGCGCCCGCGCTTGTCGTCGCGCCGCCGTTCACGTGGCCTCTTGTTCGTAGCCATGGCCGGTCTGGGACCAGCCATGTCGATGTCGATACGCCTTGATGGCCCGCTCGCCGCCGCAACGCTGCTGCGAAAGCGAGACGCGCGGGGCCTCGCCGCGCCCTTGCTACCGCACCCGAGCACGATCAGAGCAGTTCTGCTGCGCCAGAGGTCTCTGCTCCTGGCAGCGACTCGTTTCCACGCTGCAAAGTTTTTTGGTTTGGTTGGTCCCCGTAACACAAGCACTAAGCCCTTGCACTGCAAGGGTGTCGACTCCGCTTTCTTGGAGTAACAACAATCTCTCTCACTCTCTCTCGGGGAACGCATGGCGCAAGGGGGGGGGG
>KN805392.1:363832-461238 GCA_000818945.1 Schizochytrium sp. CCTCC M209059 | reverse complement strand
GGGGGGGGGGGGGGGGGGGGGGGGGGGGGGGCTAAGGGCATACATAGGTTTGGCAATTTTGCGGCTTGGGGCGATAAAGACACAGAATGTGCTGTTATAGTTTTTACATTTATAGAGCTGGCGCGGTGGTCAAAATGCTGCTGCTGCTGCCGCTGCTGTTGCTGTTGGAGGAGGACTTGTGCGATGGCTTTTCCTTGGCCTGCTGCTTTTTTTGAGCTCGCCGTTGCGCCAATTCCTTGCGCAGAGCAGCAATTTCGGCCACCTCCTCATCGCTATCGAGGCTTGTGAGGTCGCTGTCAGAATCTCCCGCTCTGCCTGCAGACGCACTTCGCTTCGAGCTGCGCTTTTTACTGGAGGCGTTTCCCGCCTTTGCATTCCTTTTTCTATTTTTCTTGTTCTTGTTCTTCTTCTTTGACGCTTTTTTGGTCTTTCTCGGTGCGTCATCGCTTTTCATTGCTGCAACTGTCGAGGAGTTCGGTTTCTGGGTGGCCGCAGCGGAGCTTGGCTTCTGGGTGGCCGCAGCTTCAACCTCAAAGTCATCATCGTCCTCATAATCACATTCCTCGGCATCGTCAAAGTCATCGCCTTCGTCGTCTTGTTTATTGCTGCTGCTCAAAGAGAAGCCGGCAGGCTGACCACGCGCGATGGCCACCGGTGAGATGAGAATTTCTTGCGCAGGTAGTTTGAAGCGAACGTGCTTTTCTAACTCAGCTCTGCATTGGCGAGCCGCCCTCGCGCGCACTATCGCCTGCACGCGAATGGCTGCTCTCTGGCGCTCCCTATATGTACGTCGAAATCTATACCAGGACTGCAAGAGCTGCACGCTTGAGCGTCCAAGCGCAAGCTGGCGACACGCAGACGTTTTCCGCTGCCACGACTGAATGCGTTGCGCGGCAATACACTCTAGTTCATGGAAGAGGGCTTCTTCGCGCGCCCGGACTGCGGTTGGCGACTGACACGCGGGACGCGGAAGGACGCACACCAGAGGATCGGCGTTTTGCGGATCAATTCGAAGCTTGCAGTCCATTTCTAACATTGTACGTTCTGTCTGCGAATGCTGAATCGACACTTGGGCAGTCCAAGGCTCACGCACAGCAACGAGTCTAGGAGAGAGAGCCAAAAAAGTATGGCACACTCCGCGCGGCGCAGGCAAGTCTGCCCAAAGTTCACTCTCGACGAGCATGCCGGCAGCATCGTGTCTAAAAGTACGGCGCGAAGGGTTCGCGAGCCAAAGTGACTCGCTCACAGCCACCACACTGCCGTGCGCGTCTCCTTGAACGATAAGTTTACTTTCAAGCGAGGCACCAAAGCCTGCAGCAAGCTGCGCTTGAACAAGCGCAGACTGTTTCGCCATGTTTTCCACAGCGTCATCGCGAAAGTCAGCCACCACCCCCGAAACCTGCGCAGACAAAGCAGGCGGCTTTTTGATCAACTTGGCTGCGAGTACGCGAACGTGCTGTGCAACCACAACGTAGCACGTCCAGTCACCGTGACGACCATCGTGCGCGCGCCCAAAGGTCTGCAGCGCCATACCGTTCATGAACACGCTTACCGAAACCTGAAGCGGCGCGCACTGTGGACGCATCCAATGATCCTCGTGCGCGTCAGCATGTGCCGTGCCATCGCCACGGCCAATCACAAGACTGCAAGCGTGGGGAATATCGTGCTGGAGACCGTGCTGGAACTCAATCCACTGCTCGTCAATGGAGAACGCGGTCAGTGTGCCGACCACCTTTCCGGCAAAGCGAGCGACACGAACGCCCTTGACAAGATCTGGATGCGCAGCGAGACCCAGGACATGAACTCTGGTCACTTGTTTGCGCGCGCAAGAGTACCCAAGCATGGAAAACGTCAAAAGACTGCGAGAAACCGCGCGCCAAACGTCGGTTCGTAACATGACGTGGTCGGGCCGTACGCTTGCAACAGAGACGGCCACCTCAGAATTTTGTCTCGGCGAATCGTGCTGAGAAAGTTCTTGTCCGTCTTGTCCAGCCTCTGTCTGCAATGACATCAAGGGTCCCTGATCCATGAGCCTGCAGTGTAGAATGCCCTTGGGTGACCTTTTTACGAGACGCGCGGGCATCCACTGCCCGTGCATCTTCACTAGCACCGGGGCGCCTCGCGCCAGCGCCTGGTATCCAAGGGTCTGACGCAAGCCGAGACTTTGTTCTGCCTCGCAGCGACACGTACACCATCCTTTTACCGAGGCCGAGGCCTCGTGGACGCGCACAATAAATCCACCATTCGATTGAGTGTTTTTGCACAGACAAACGCCTGCGCGCACAACGGTGTCCGAGACAAGCGTGGCCCACTTTTGTCTGGGGCGAGCGCTGTCAATGACGAGATCAAGGGCCTCTCCGGCTTTGTAGTTGGACCACGCTTCCAAAGCATCGTCTACTGCATTTGTCAAAGATTCGTCTCGTTCGTCTTCGTCGCAACTGTCGTACACCCAGGGTTCCTCATCCTCATCGTGGGCCTCGGGTTGAGCACCTGCTTTATTATCTTGGCGACCCACAAAAAGTTGGCAATGGGACTCCTCGGAAGCCGCAGACGCCGATGAAAAGATCCAATCGTCGTCGTCGAGTGCATGTACATCGACAACAGTACCCCAGTACTCGTCAAAGGCGACGGTCCCGGATGCGTCTGTGACCAAGGTTGATGATACGGAGGGCTCTGACACGATTTTGCTGTCGGCATGACCGCGAAAGCGAAGACCTCTGCGATCAGCCTCGATCCTGACGCGAATTCCTGCGCCAAGCGCGCATCCGCTAATAGACTGGAGGCGCACCTGCACGCGTTCAATGCGCATGGCCACCAAACAAAGTGCGGCTGGTCCATTGGTGTCAACGTACACTTGGCTCACGGGTGATACGAGTTCCCAGCCGGCGTGTCGAACCGAAAAGACGAGCGTTGACCCCTGCTCAACCTCGACATAGCAGATTGGGCTGCTGTTTGTCGAGGACAAATCCGCAAGTGGGCCACGGTGGCGATCAGAAGAATCAGCAGGATCAGCAGCAAAGATGGACAATTGGTATCCGGCGGCATCTGTGCACGCCAGACTAGCGCCTTGTGTACCTCGCAGGTCATCAAGCATGCCGATGGGGCGACCTGAATAGGCATCAGTGACAATCAGATGCATGCGCTGAAGTGGGCGGACGTTGTTGTTGTCACCGTCGCCGCCGCTTGTATGTGACGACGGACGCTTAAGGTCGAGCGTAGGAGTGCGAGCAGGTGCAAGTGAGATATCTGGAGCGAGAGATGCATGTTGACGGATGTCGAGCCCAAGAAGCGACCGCACGCGTTTGAGGACACAACGTGCCGAAGGAAACCTGCCCCGTCGAACCTTGCTATAGATTGAATATCTGACACCGCAGACAACAAGATCGATTTCGAAAGAGCCAAGGATGACTTTTTCAGGCCGCTTTTCCCTTATGATCTCGACGACAAGGGGCGAGTTGGCCAGAGCACGAGTGACCTCTTCTTGCAAGGCTTCTTTGATCTCCTCCCAGAGCGCCTCATACCGTTGCGGGTCGTGGCGCGTGGAGACTTGACGGGCGCTCGCGTTCGGGACGACGAGGCCGCGCACCTGCACATGCAGCTGGGCCGGCATCTCCCCGCCGCAGATTCATTTGCGAACGTTCGCCTCGCCGATCGATCGTGACGATCTCGACGCAGAAGCACGCGTTCGTTCGCGGCAACAAAGGAGTCCGAGTCGACTGTCAACGGATACATTCATCCATCATCATAATCCTCCTATTAGCTCTCCTGGCTGGTTTCGCGACTAGCTAGCTGCTAGGCGAGGACTGGCTGGGCGCCAAGCGCCCACGTCAGGCACGAAAGACATTTAATGCGCAAGACGCTGCCGCTTGCCATCTTGGTCCGCGCGTGCCTCCTCAGTCGCAGCATGCACCACGCGCAGAGCTCATCGTGCTCAGGCTCGTGCTCAGGCTCATCACACTACAAGGGCTTCCTGTCTGCTTCGCCTGCTTCGCAGGCCACGCTGCGTGGCCGCAGCCTCTTGCCACTCCTTCCAGCCAGCCTGGTGCCGCCGCGCGTCGTCTTTCGTCAGCCAGAGCGTCGCCGGTTCGCGGGCGTGCGCGTGCGAGCGTATCCGCGAGTATATCAGTGTCTCCTTTTTGCAAGTGAGCGCTAGGCCTAGCAGCTGCTGCAGCAGCAGCAGGGCAGCGACGACACAATCGATGATGAAGCCGCCGTCACGAGACTGAGCGAGCTCGCTCTCTCTCTCTCTCTCTCGCGGGCAATGAACTCTTGGCAACGAAGATCGGGCGATCGATTGAACGAGGGAGGGAAGCAACTCCTGCAGCCCGCCTCACGTCGACAGCTAGTCAGTCAGCCAGAAGGCTTCCCCATGCCGAACCCCCTTTTCTTGACGCCACCGATGTTAACTTGACCATCCGTTGGCCAGCGCGACAAGCGACACGACTGCGAGCGTCAGCGGCATCTACCTGGCCGTGAGTCCGCCTTGCTCTTGCTCCCTTTCGCGTTCGCGGCTGCGGCTTCCACCTTCCCACCTGCCGCTGCCAGCGATGCGATGCGATGTGATGTGATGCAGTGCAGTGCAAAGCATGTGTGTCTCGCGGCAGCCGCAGCGTCAAAAAGCTCGCTCATCATCGCATTTTCTTTCAAGAATAAAGGCGTCACGGGCCTGCAATTTTCTTCTTGGCTTGTTCCGCTGTCTAACCACTGCTGTCTCGTTCTGCGCACAGTGGGCTTATTGCTGGCTTGTCCTGTCCTGTTCGCAGAGGCTTCTTTCTGCTGCTGCTGCTGCTGCTGCGGCGTGGACCGGAATGCAATGAAATGCGCTGAAATGAAATGCGATGTGCGCGCGACAGCGACCCGACGGCCACCTTCTTGACTTGCCATTGCTTTTGAAGAGGCAGCTTCTTCTCCAGCCTGCCAGTGGCCCAAGTTTTCTTCTATATTTCTACGTACTTGTTTCTTCATGCAGTGTATTACATCGCAGTGCAGTGCAGTGCAGCGCAGTGCAGTTGCAGCAGTCTCAGTCCTCCTCTCCCGGCACCCACTCCTCTCCACTCCATCCATTCGCAGGTGCCGGACAAGCCCTACTGTTTCCCATAACGCACCCTTAGCGCACGAAACTCCTTTCCTTTCGGGCGCGCGCGACGTCATCACCTTTCTTCCCTCTTCTTACTACTGGGCCTAGTAGGAGCCAGTTTTTGTACAGTAACTGCGCGCCGAAGCCCACCACCCGAGCTCGGCGTCGCCGCGCGCCTGGCTGCTGCACTGCACTGCACTGCACTGCACTGGCCACATCCTGGACGAGCTCCGGGACCTGGCCTGCACAGCTCGCTCGCTCGCTTGCTCGCTCGCTCGCACGGGATTGGCTTGGCCTTGCGTTGCCTTGCCTTTTTGCGTTACCGAAGAACCATTGCACTGGTGCTGCCCTGTTCTGCACTTCACTTCACGGTCCTGGCCATGCTCGCTTCACTACCTCCGCCAGCACATCCATCCACCACTGATTCCATTTGCAGCACCCGCTGGCACGGCTGGCTCGCGTCGGAGACCACTTTCCCCACGTCGGAGGCCGTCGTCACGCGAGCCTGCGCAGGTGCCGCCCGTGCACGCGCTGGCAGCGCAAGCAACCAGTGCTCGTAACCGCTGTCGCTGACACCGCCATTGCCATGCTCCGGCGCCTGAACCGCGAAGCCGCCTTGCCCCGCTCGCCCCGTGGACTGCGATGATGCTCAGGCTGCCTGCGACCACCATTTCCACCTAGCACTGCAGGCAGGCCTATCTCGCGATCGCCAATTTCCTCCTCCACCTCCATCTCCATCTCCTTATTTCCGTCTCCCTCCATCTTCATCTCCGATGCGATGAGTGCACGCCCTGAAAATGGATGGATGATGCCGCTCTCGGCGGTCTTTTTCCGCGAGTCCACTCGCTGCCGCGGAGCTCGTCACGAGCCCACCGCCCTCGTCAACACCCTCATCGCCAGCGTCATCGTCGGCGGCGTCATCGCAGTCAACTTCGAGCGTGTGCAATGGGCTCGGCGGCGCCGGCGGCGCGCCTCTTCTTACTTACTGTTCCTGCTGCGTCGCCGGCTGCGCAAGGCGGCAGGAAGCACACCGCGGAGGAGGAAGCGGCGCAGATGCTCTGGCTGTGAGGATGTAGTAAAGGGGCGGGGCACGAATAATGTGTGGATGGGCTTGTAGGAGGTAGTGGACCTCGTGCTGGTATGGCTGGAGGAGGAGGAGGAGGAGGAGTGGCGGCGAGGCGAGCAAAGCAAACCCGAAACTTCTCAAGCCAAAACTTAGCAACCAACAAACAGACCAAGGCACGAACCCAAGACAAGTCTTTGCTCAGCGAAAATGCTCCGCCAGACCATCGTCCGCGCTGCCCGCGTGCAGCAGGCTGGTGCCCGCAAGATGAGCACCCAGGCCGCCGAGAAGTTCCCCCTCAAGGGCATGTCCGAGGGTGGCCACCCCCAGGTGCTCCAGCGCGACCCCCCCGTCATGGAGAAGTGGTTCAACGCCAAGGCCTCCCCGGAGATCCTCCCCATCATCGGCATTGTCGGCTTCGCCCTCGGCCTCGCCACCTACAAGACCTTCGTCGTTGACGGCATGAGCAAGCCCTTCGTCAAGCGCCTGTAAACATGGCACGCTGCCGCTGCTGCTGTATCAAATTCACACAGAACTAAACATAAACCCACCTGACCGACTATTCATTCGCTCCTTCAATTGTTCCTTGCGTTTAGGTTAGGCCTATCGTCGTTATGTCGTTTGTGTTTGCGTGCTTTTTTCCCCTACTTGCCTTTTTGCCTGCTTTCCCTTGCTCTCTGGACTTTGGTGGCCGGGGCTCAACAAGGCTCGTAGGAGCAGCCGCCAATGGCGATGAGCACTGTGGCGTAATACTTATTTTTATTTTACCACAGAGCAAAAACAAAAAAAGGCTTGGCCTAATACGAGCGCGTCCATCATGATTGTGTCTGCACGCAACGTGGCTCAATTGAGCACAACGTATTGTCGAGAACACAAAGAATCATCAACAGCAACAATAACAACAAAAGAGAGAACATGACCTGCAGGGACAGACTACTGTTTTTTAGGACCAAGTTCGCTCTGTTCTTGCTCCTTTCTGAGTCAAAGCGAGCGCGCACTATATCCTCCTCCTCTTCCTATTCCTCCTCCCTCTCCTCAGAACACGTGTATCGCATTTGCATCATCTCATTGATCGCATGGGATTCATTCATCAACCATGCTCCGGGAAGGGCACTGCACTGCAATGCGATGCGATGGGGAAAAACACTCGCTACAACAAGTGGCGCGGCCGAATTCATTCGCCTTTTGGGACAAAGCCCAGCCAACGAAAGGAAAACAGCAGGCAGACATGCTAGGCTGCCGCACCTGCACGATGCTGGTGCGCGCGGCATCAATCAGTTCGAAGTTCATTTTGATTCGAGAAAACTTTCACTTCGCTCGCCTTCGCTCGCCATCGCTCGCTCGCTCGCTCGCTCGCTTGCTTGCTTGCTCTCGCGTGCAAAGGGACAAACTAGGAAAAAGAGTCTCTATACTTGTGACGGAGTCGAGCGCACGCTCTGCTCGCGCGTAAGCTTGGCAAAGTCATTGCGCTCCTCAGCCAGAGAGGAAAAGTAGTTGACGTCGACGTCGTTGGTCACGTACGAACCAGAAAACGTCGAGCCCTCAAAGGTCTTGAGTTCAGGGTTGATGGCACGCACGGCCTCCTCAAGGTCATCGAGATCCTGAAAGAGAACCCAATCGCACTTGAGCACATCCGCGATCTCCTCATTCGTCCGGTCGAAGGCCACGAGCTCGCTGGCCGTCGGAAGGTCAATGCCGTAAATGTTGGGGTGGCGAATCTCCGGCGCAGCGCTGCAGAAGAACACCTTGTTGGCGCCTGCATCGCGTGCCATCGAAACGAGCTGCGTCGATGTGGTGCCGCGCACGATCGAGTCGTCCACAAGCAAGACATTGAGCCCCTCGAACTCGGCGCGCACCGTGTTGAGCTTGAGACGCACGTTCTTCTTGCGCTGCGACTGCTCGGGCATGATAAAGGTCCGGCCAATGTAGCGGTTCTTGATGAATCCCTCGCGGTACGGGATGCCCATGCGGTGGGCAAGCGCCAAGGCCGAGGTGCGGCTCGTGTCCGGGATCGGGATAACCACGTCGATCTTCTCGTTCGGGTGCTCGCGCATGATCTTGTCCGCCAACTTCTCGCCCATCTGCAGTCGCGACTCGTACACGGACACGCCGTTCATGATCGAGTCCGGGCGCGCAAAGTAGACGTACTCAAAAAGGCAAGGCACCACCGTGCGGCCGTCGCCCACGAGCTGCTTGGAGATGAGGCCAAGGTCGTCGCGCGGCTGGTTCGGCTTCATCGGCACCGCCAGCATGCACTCGCCAGGGCGAACGTCGCGGAGCATGTCAAAGCCCAGGGTGTCCGAGGCCACCGACTCGGAGCTAAAGACGTAGTCGATGCCGCCCTCGAGCGTCTGGCTCTTGCGGCTTCCCACCATGATGGGGCGGATGCCCCAAGGGTCGCGAAAGGCCAGGACGCCGACGTCGTGAATGAGCATGACCACCGCGTAGCCGCCTCGGCAGAGCTCCATGGTGCGCTTGACAGCGGCGAAAATGTGCTCGGGCTCGATCTTGGCCGTGCGCTGGCCGCCGCGCGAGTCGAGCTGCAGACGGAGCTCCTCGGCAAAGACGTTGAGCAGCGCCTCGCTGTCGCTCTGGGTGTTCAGGTGCCGGTGCAGGCCGCGGACGTGGTCCTGCAGCTGGTTCTTGTTCGTCAGGTTGCCATTGTGCGCGAGGGCCAGTCCGCACGGATAGTTGTTGTACATGGGCTGCGCCTCCTCCGGGGACGAGGTGCGGCCTGCCGTGGGGTACCTGCAGTGGCCAATTCCGCAGTTGCCCTCGAGCTTGAGCATTTCGCCCTGCGTGAACACGTCGCGCACCATGCCCAGCCCCTTGTGCTGGTTCAGCTGCGTCGAGTCCTCCGTCGTCCGCGACGTCACGATGCCCGCCGCATCCTGCCCGCGGTGCTGCAGCACCGTCAGCCCGTCGAAGATCGCCTGCCTGCAGTGCGACGTCGTGTCCGCCAAGAGCAGCGCCAGAATCGCGCACATCCTCTCCGCGCCCGCCGCTCGCTCGCTCGCTCGCGCCCGCCCGCCGCCTCTGCTGCCGCCTCCCGCGCCCGCCACGCAACCCAGGAGCTCCGCGGGCTCCAGCTCCCGCTCCGCCCCGAGCTCGCTCGCGCTCCGCGTCTGCTTGCGCTCGCCTCGCCGCTACTGGCCGCGCCCCGTTCGTTGGTCCCGCGCCGCGCAAGGGCTGGCTGCCAGCGGGGGGCGCCCTGCGCCTCTCCGCGCCGCCGCGGCGGTTTCCCCGCCGCCGCGCAACGCCCAGACCGGGGATTAGCGTGCGAAACCGCCGCGCGGCGCCTGCTTGCGCGGGAGGGGGAGGCGCCCGGTGCCCCCCGCGGGTGTGTACCGACGAGGTCTTATACGTACACTTGGTTGGAGTTGTGCATGCAGAAGATTGCGCGAGACGGGAGACGCGGAGGAGGTGGACTTGGACGCGGAGCTGGAGCTGGAGCTGGAGCAGCTGGAGATGGAGATGGAGCTGGAGATGGAGATGGAGATGGGGTTGTGCACAGAGCTGGACTTGGCGCCGGGGAGGAGGATGCGGAGGTCTGGGACGGGGCGAGGTTTGGGAGGTCGACGTGGCCGAGTTGGCCGAGTTTGCCGTTGAGCCCAGGCAACGGCGACGCGAGCTAGCTCGTTTCTCTTGGCCGGACGCCGTTGGAGGCAGCGTGCGGGCTTTGCGAGGATGGAGACGAGCAGGAGACGAAGGCAAGGATAAAAAGCCACAAACACAGTCAAACACAGGCGTGGCCACCGCGAAAAAGAGATGAAGAAGAGGACAAAAAAAAACGATGCCGTTGGAGGACCCCCGGGTGCGATGAATTTTGGCCAGAAGGATTTGATGAAGATAAAACGAGAAGTTTCGGAGAAAAACGGGAGACGCCGTTGGAGCGGCGGCACAGACGCATTACCGGTACAGACAGACCTTGAGAGTCGACAAATTGAATCTTCAGCAGGATACAGACAGGAGAGGCGAAAGATGCCGTTGGAGGGCAAGTGAGCTGCGGGCCTGAACACCAACTGTAAACTCATGAGGCGCCACGATAATTGCTCAAAAAAGGGGGGGGTCAAAGATGCCGTTGGGGCAATGAGGCTTTCTTTCTTCACCGTTGCAGCGGCTGCAGCAGAGCTCAACATGTATAGAAGTGTCGTACCCGTTTAGTTAAAATTGGTTTGGGAGTCAAGCCAAGGATTCAAACACCAGCTATCTATACGCAAACTCATGAGGCTGACCCGGATCGATTGCGCCACGAGATCCGCTCCGAAGGAAGGGGGTCAAAGATGTCGTTGGGGCAATGTGACCTTCTTTCTTCACCCTTGCAGTGGCTGCAGCAGAGCTCAACACGTGTGAAAGTGTCGTACCCGTTTAAATATAATCGGTTCGGGAGTCAAGCCAAGGATCTAAACACCAACTATCTGTAAGCAAACTCATGGGGCTGAACCGAAACGATTTCTCGTTAAGACAAAACAACAACAAAATGATTAATTTTTATTCCTGACCCTCCGGGTTCTTTACAGTGAGGATCTGGAGTTCGCCATTCCTCTTTGTGAACGCATACAGCTTGTCCTCCGTTGGAATTGACACGCTCACGGCGCTCTCCATCGTATAGCCGCAAGCCACATCTCGGTCGACGTGTCGGCCAAGGATGGTCCATCGAAAGCTTTGAACTACGGAAAGTGAAGGTGGAGTGACTTCACGACGTCGACTCAGCCTTTGAGATTGCGTCGCCGTAGCACCACACAAGTGATAGCCGGAAGGACGGCCATTCTGGTCCCAAACAACGAGAAAACTGTCGTCGGTCGCTCTGCGTGCTTGTTCTAAGCGAATGTGCTCAAGCACAATGTCTTCGCGAGGGATTCTCTCCATTATGCGATGAGGATATTGCGCGCTCCACACGAAGATCCCGTGCAATGCTACAATTGCAATGTACTGATTATCCGTCGCGATCGACTTGACTGAATGTCGATCCCCGCTTTGTAGAACTTGCACGAGCGCCCCAGTTTCAGCATCCCAAACCCGCACCTCGCCATCCTCGTGCCCACTCACCAGCGACCGTTCTCTGAGAAACGTGGCGCATGTAGCCGGCGAAGATATTAACTCACCATTGCCGTTCAAGGGAGCCTGGCCACTGCAATTTTTCAAGTGAAGAGCGCCATCCTCAAACCCGCATAGCACGGATAATCCGGATTCATCCAATGCTATGGCCCCGACACATTGATTGTGATCATTAAATTCATGCATCGGCGCCGCACCTTGAGCAGCCCTGGGCTGAAATGACCAAACGCGCACCGTATTGTCAGCGGATCCACTCGCCACCACCTTGTTCCGCGTTGCAATCGAGGTCACTTTCTTCCTGCCTCCTTGAAAACTAGTCTGCGGTTCATCGTGTCCGGCGTCGTCTAGCGACGACCACACACAGATACTTCCTTTAGAGCCGCCTGAAACAAGAAGACCGTCACTCACGGCTACACACATGCAATTGTCGCGGACGCTGTTCTGGTAAGATATTTCGCGAGTCAGAGAAAAATTTGGTCGCGAGAAGATCCAAATTTTACACTGCCTCGTCGCGCACACGACAAATTCGGGGTCAATATCCACATCTTGGATAGACTTGCCCGATGTGGAGGGTTGAAGCGTTTCGACAACACGTGTGGTACCGTTGATGTTCCAGATTTTGCAATTTCCGTCGTCCAAGCCGGTCACAAGATGGTCGCCACTCATCGCCAGACATGTGACGCGCTGATGTGGATCCCCAAGAGCATTCTTTTCACCGGTCTCTAAGTTCAAAGTCCATGCTTGTACTGAAGTGTCATTAGCCTCCATAAGACATGCAGCACCCGCGCCTGAAAATGTCACCTTGGAGACGAAATAACCCGGCAGCGTTTTGCTGAATATCTCATTTCCCGTCGCAAGGTCGATGGCCAGAATCTTACTGCCAGAACAGTCCTTTACGCTCACGAGTGCTCGACCCGAGAATAACGCTACACTCGAGACATCGCATGAGGTAAAAGTGTCAAGTACACGATCCCTCATCACGCTGCTGCCAGCCGTCAGCTGCACCTGAGCATAGGGTACCTGAAATGAAGCAGCGGAATTGTGGAGTGGATGGTCTGTGGAGAGACCTCGTGCAAAGCGAATAAGCTGACGCGAGTCTTGCTCGAGCGCGAGAACGTTGTCGCGCAGCATCTCTGCCACCTCTCGCGCCTCTACACTTAGCTGAGCCCGGCCATCAATCTGCCCAAGGTCTGTGAGCCAACCTCGGATTGGAGCTCCTTGCGCGAAAAATGCGTCATGTAGCTTTTCATAATTGACCAAAAGTCTTGACAGATCTTCTACAGATCCGGCTTCGACAAGATGATAGACGACATGCTTGGCGCAAAAGGAAAACTCCGAAAGTTTCGAGGAGCAAAAGGTTGCGAGGATTTCATGCCCTTGTCTGAGCTCTGCAGAATAATTTTCTTGGAGAAGCTGGCGTACGTCTGGGTTCAGAAAGGAAACATTGTCGCCAAAGATGGTTTGAAAAAGCTGCGGTGCTTCGGCGATCACCGCTTGAACCTCCTGCAAATTTGCAAGCTCTAGAATAAATTCCACAGCGCTCGCCGGCAACGACTCACGCGTCACACAAAGAGCCAAAAGCAACTTTTTCCGTCTGTCACCAGCACGGTCGCGACGGCGACCACTTCCCTGCAGAAACAACTCAATGGCCTCCTCAAGGGAAACACTGCCCGCGCGCGATGACCCACCCGAGATGGAGGCTTCTTGAGACATGAAATTAATGCTTCGTCTCGCCTCCTTCATGTTACCCTGACTTTCATCCACAATTCTTTCGGTTACGCTACGGAGACTTGCTTCATCGCGGAACACGTTTCTCAGTCTGTCTTGAGCGAGCTTTCCAATGTCTTGAATATTGTTTTGCTCCATCGGCTGGATTCTGACATGTGTCCCCCTATCACGAGCAAGCTGCTCGCCAACAGTGGGATCGCACGAGACAATTAATCCAAGCCAGCTTGGCATGTCAGAGGACCATCTCCGCCTGACTACGTCTACCAGCCCGTCGTAGCCTTCGACGTCTTCGCTCAGACCATCGAGAACAACAACACTGCGTTCCGACCTCACGTTCTGAAGCGGTTGCACCAGGTAGTCATTGAAGAGATCCCCCACAGAAATTCTACTGAGCTCTTCGCCGTACCCATTTTTCATTTCAGCACAAGTCAAAGTTTCAGCCATGACAGGGTAAGCATCCACGAGCTGTTTTGCAAGACTGAGAATGGCCACTCTTGCACTCTTGGCATCACTTTCTTGCACCTCAGGCGTCGCATCGAACGAGTGCGCAGCGTACACCTTGAATTCTTCATCGTTTCGCGCAGAGCGGCTCAATCTCCGAGAGAGTCGTTGTGTGACACGCTGAGCTACACCCCTCACACCGCTGCTGCGAGTATCGCTGCTGCAAGTATCACTGCTTGTAATCGGTGCGCTGGGAATCGGGCGGTGTCTGTCAAAAAGACCACCCCGCGCTGCAAGTTCGGCCACGAGAACGGACTTGCCCATACCGCTCTCAGCACTGATAATGAATGGCGTCCTGAATGCTGAGTCAGGGCTACGATGCCAAATAAACACGTGCTGCAGCATCCAACTTCTTGTACCTTCCACAAAGTCACTTCTTTTGTTGTTCAATGAGAAGCGACACTTCGTTTCATCAACTTGAGCCATCGGCCGCCCGGTCGTACTTTTTCCCACTTCCGTCATAAATTTTTCTATTCTCTCGTTGATTCCCTCCGCCACTTCCTCTACTTGCTTGTCCTCCGTCATGGGTAGCCACAAGATATCTCCAAGATGGCCTTGAATGCGCGCCTTAACATGTCCCGGCCACCGGCTCGCGAGGCTCGGATCTTGCATGACTGTGGCAAAACACCTGGGGCCCTTGCACATCGTTGCGATGTTGAATTCATATCTGCAGTTCGAGGACTTATCCTTCTCCTCCACCCTTTCCTCGTAGTCCGAAGTGAGGATAAAGACGATCAGACGACTGTTCTTAATCGCCGAGCCAATTTGAATATCGAGCAAGCCCGACCGGAGTACATTCGCATCCCGGAAGATCTTCCGCTCGTACCGGTTGATTAGCACATCTCTGAGCCGAGCCACCCGATTCTGGTGACGTCCATTCTCTCCCCACGCGTACGAGATAAAGGCGTCGTAGTATTCCTCACCTTCATCGCTCATCGCGCTCTTTCTCCTCTTCTTCCTGCCCCAGCTCGCGCGTACCGCGCGCGCGCGCTCGCCTCTACTTCTGCAGCAGTTCGCCGATCGTAGAGCGCCTTGGGCTGGCGCGAGCCGCCTCTCACGCGCGACGCGCTCGCGTGGACGGCCCGACCCGGGCGTTCTCCGCGTACTGCCGCCTCGTCATTCCGATTTGCTGCCGCTTCAAGTGCAGCTGTGCGTGCACACGAGTCGTCACGCAGGCTGGTATGAAGATAAGAGGAAGAGACCGAGGTAGAGAGAGCTTGAAGGAGAAGAGACCGAACAGACCTCGGTCCAGAGCGACGACGAAAAAGTCGAGGAATAGGCAAAGGACTCTCCCGACCAAATTGGAAACAAGAGCAGAGCTCAAAGAACAAAGGAATGACGACGAGAGAGCGACTTGAGCGGCCAATATTTGGAGTAAAGGCCCCGGGAGCAAAGCCGTCGTCGTGCTCAGGAACCACATCAACGTCTGGGCAAGGGATGTCACATTCTTCGATATCATTGTCTATTCTGAATGTAATGATAAGCGCACTCAAAGCATGAAGAGACCAGCGGCGAGCGACAACACGAAGCTGACGCCAAGAGTGTGACGCGTAGCAGAATTCGGAGAAGTCTCGTCCATCTCAAACTCTCCGTTGCTCCCGGTACCAGCAGAAGTATAAGTATCGACACCGGGACCGACGACGGAGCCGATCCAGCTCTGATACGCTGCAAGGCTCGTATAGACACCGGGATATCCATCGCGAGCGCATTCATTGCTGAAAGAGGCAATCCCGAGCTGAATGTCTTCAGAGCGCTGAGTAAGAAAAAGGGGGCCACCAAAGTCGCGTTGGCAAATACCCTTGTCCGGAGCCGCCATGCACCTCGCTACCTCCCTTATGATCGATTCTGTATACCTTCAAGTTCGAATGCACCGCGAGTGTGTGTACAATGTGCGCAGCATCGTCGAAGGACGACATCAGAGCGCATGGCACGTGTCAAACGTTTTCCAAGTGCAGAAAATAGCTTATCCACTGAAGCGCGACCATACTATACCCATCTCGTCTACCCAAAAATAACTAATTTACACGTTGGACCTCATCCGATTGCACGAGACTGCACAGGGCGGATACTCGCCAAGCCGGTCAAAAAATACGAAAGTATTCACCCCGGCCTGCGCATTTACGTTCCGCCCAGCCTGCGCTGCGCACTTGCGTTCCGGTTCGCTGTGCATGCAGTCCTGTTCACAGTTGGTACGCTGAAAGTACTGCGGCGAAGAATTAAGGCTACGCATTTGCGATTCTGTAGGCTGTGGACAAAACTGTATCGCTTTCTGGACCGCGCTTTCGCATCGTTGCCTATTGCGTTCGCATAAGGTGCACTGGCTATACAAGTTGCAGATCAAGCCGTAGGCAGCACTTCAGCCTCTCAATTTGTGATAAATCAATCCAGTTAAATTTTAGATCATAAGAACGACAAAGATTGCTGTTGATCTTAAGAGAACGAAATTGGCTCAAACCTTAACAAGGGGGGGCGCAGCGGCATCCTCTGCACAGCTGCAGTCGCCAATGCAGCCACCCTTGTGACCGCCACAGCCACACGTCTCGTCACAACCGCATTTCTCGCGCTTGCGTAATTGCGATTGGATCCGGCGCGAAAAAGATCTGCGGGAGACCATCTCCGAGGCAAGCACTTCGAGCTGTTTGAGGCGCTGAGACGCGCGCCGAAGGCGATCGATGCGGTTGGTGATCATGCTCATCACGCCCGCGCGTGCCTTTTTAGATTTTTTCAACCGTTTCGTCTCCTTGTTGTGCTCGTGCTCAATTGTATCTGTGGGAAAGGGGACGAGATCGACGTCTGAGGGACACTGTATTCCAATCGCTTCAGCCATCTCTCGCGGAATCTGCATGCTGTCGATGGCTTGGAAGACCTCCAAAAGTACGTTCGCGACCTCCTCATTGGAGAGCTCGTCTTGATCAAGAACACTGAGACCATGATCAATGAGCTTGATGGCAGTCCGCAGCTCACTGTGTTGCAGCGCATCGGGATCATCTTCAGCTTTAGTAGCCGCATCTTCGAGAGTTCTTTTCGTAAAGACGCGTGCCTCCGGAGAGGCGTCGTTCTTCAAATCGTCAATGCATGGATAAATCTCCCGTAGCATTGCTTCCCGTTTCAGCGTCGCAATCACCCTTGCCGGCACTTCGATGCTCGGTCCGTCTTCGTCATCAACAATGTCAATGCGCATCTCCAGAACAAGGACGTTCTTACGATCGGGAGAGTTTCGGCGGTGCGTATGGACTTGAATTGTTGCAAAATGCAAACCCTGTACCGATCCCTGTTGACCATCGAAAAGGACAGGAACGCTCAAGGAAAAGGCGCGAGACGAGTTGAAGGCACCCTTGGCGAGGTCAATCTCACAGTAATGCTCCGTCTGCGTTTCATCCTCGTAAAGAGTAAAATCCTTGGGGAGACGTTTGAGTTTTTGTTGGTTCAACTGCACCAGTCCGCGAGCTTCCTCGGGAATAAGGACAGAGAGGGTGTTTCCCCAATTGGAACCATTCATGCGACGCGTGTTCGTTTCAGCGTTCCGGTTGGCACCGTTAATAGTCAGTGTCCCCGAAAAACGAGTACGGATCTCATTTAGAAAGGCAATGGCGCTCTCGTCCGTGTCAATTGGAAATGTGTGAAAGTTGCAGGAAGTAAAGACCTGGCCTTCGAGCCCTCCTTCCTCGCATTTCCGAAGATCTGCTACGCGGCGCAGAATATTCTTTGTAATGGCGTGAGTTTCATTGCGATCTCCCGCCCACCCGTCACTTGTGAGACGAATTTCGAGTCGCTCAGGAAGCTCTTCTGCGGCCGATGAGAACTGAGACTCGAGTCTCAAAAGCTCCTCAAATCCAGTTGCCATTTGGGTTCCGCCGGATGCGTTCAGATTGTCAACCTTTTGCATGAGATCGGCGACGCTTGCTCCATCGAGCTTGACAAAAGGCGAAACGCACCTTGCCGCATGATTGAAGGCGATCACGGCGCAGTAGATATCCTCATCGTCCACATCGAGCTGGCTGATCCAGTCTCCAAACAATTTCTTTGCCTGGACCGAGCGATCGCCAGCCATGCTCCCGCTAAAGTCCATTAACCACACCACAGAGTACCCTCCCTTGTCCTCCACTTCAGCGAGCGTGTACTTGACGTGCAGAAAGACCTCATCTCCCATGGTGTCCAGATTGAACGTCTTCGGGTATCCCACTTCGAAGGAGGAGAAGACGTCGTTCGAGTCACGAAGGGTCGCCCAGGTTTCCTTGCTCTCGCTCGTCGCTTCGGCTGCGCCATCGGCCTCCAATGCGCCATCGGCCCCAGCCTCCGCAATGGGCTCCAGCATGTCGCTTTCCTCGTCCAGGGTTGCCATTGTTGCTCGCAAGTTAGGCTGGCGGTCTGCTCAGACAGTGCGGCGGGCCCGAGGAGAAGGCCGTCGCGCGATCTGACCTCTTGGCCGCGCTAAGCGTCCTCTACGCCAAAGTAGACGATACGTCGCTGCTTGTTACAGTAAAAACAGCCTTGTGGCGTCCTCTCTTGCTTATTCGTCGCTTCTTCCTCCTTGTGATTTCCTTCTCACGAGAAGACTTCCTTCGCGGCTCCGTCGCTGCGGGCTGCACGCGCTGCTGCAGGGGCAGTACGTCATGAAGCTGGCATGGCGGCTTCCACGAGCTGCGCAATCTTCATTCGCCCCTGAAACCGGCCACTAACCAATCAACAGAACGTCACGACGCCGTGGCGCGTGCGTTTGCATGGCGTAGCCATAGCGCAGCGCAGCCAGCAAGTCGAGGTCGCGATTCTTGAGCGGCGCGCCCAGCGTGGCGGACGGCGTCTGGCGGCTCGGGGCGCACACACGCGAGCCGCGGCCGTCGAGGAAATGGAGCCTTGATGAAGAGACGCGGACACTTCGCGGAGCGAGCTAGCCTCGACGCCCGCGCCGGCGGCAGCGGCACGCGGTGCGACGGCTGTTCGCTCTAGTGTCCGACTTCAGGACGTGGAGCCAAACGTCCGCGTGCGTTGGTTCATCGGTCGGCTGGGTGGATGGTGCGTTGGCCGGCGAGCTGGTCTGTCCTGATTGACGGCTCCGCACGAGCTTTGTGCGGGACCAAGCAGCGTGACAAGTCTCTTTCGGGCTTGACTGGGCCAGTAGACTTCACTAGTCAGAAGACTTGCGTGGGAGGCCTCCATCTTTATCGGCCGCGCTTAACAGGATAAGTAAGCTCTCTGTGCGCCGAGGTAGTCGAAACATTGCTGATCTTCGTGAAAAAGATCTGCAGCGATCTCCTCCTTCCTCCCCTTTCATCTTTTCCCCACGCGGCCCGTTGCCGCGGGCTGCACTGCAGCCAGGGCAGCTGCCAGCTAGGTGATCTTCGTTTGCCCTTGACTCGGGCCGCCAAGCTATCAACCGAAGGTCACGAGGCCGCGTGCGTTGCATGGCGTGGCCAAGTTGCAGTGCAGCCAGTCACCACGAGGTCGGGGTCCTTGGAGCCGTGCACGCACTTTGGCGGACGGATCCTGGTGGCTCGGGCAGCGCACACACAATGTAGTACAAGTTATGCACGGGCCTTTGCGCCAAGATGAGTGCGGCGCCAAAACAGCCTCGACGCCCGACGGCAGCGGCACGCGGCGCGACGGCTGCTGCAGCTGGCTGGCTGCAGCGTCCGACTCCGAGGCCTGGAGCTTCCGTGTGCGTTGGTTCAGAGGAGGGTCTGAGCTGCGGTCCCGCAGAAGCTCCACACGCGGAATGGGGGGCAGCGTGGAAAATCATTTTATTTTATTTTGGGGGGAGCGGCTACACCAAAAGTCAACAAAATTTGGCCTACTCCTCGATCTGCGACAGAGCGTCATGGGTGTTTGCGGCGCAGCCGCAATTGCCGTAGCAGCCGCCAGCGCGACCGCGGCAAGCGCAATCTTCGTCACATAGACACTTCTCGCGCCTATTCATCTGCACGCGAACGCGTCGAGCGAGCGATTTCCGAGCAATGAGTTCACGCGAGAGTGATTGGATCTCGGCCGCCCGGCGTGAGGGCCGGCGGATCTTGTCAATCTTCTTTTTGAGAATATCGATGATACCCTTACGAGTCTTTTTCGATTTTAACACGGTCGCGTCCGGGGATCTCAACGACGATGGGATTTTGCCCGATGGAAACGGGACGAGATCCTCGTCAGAAGGATTATCCAGGCCGATAGCCTCGCAGAGATGCCGCGGAATCTGCATTGTATCGATGGCTTGAAAAATCTCAAATAAGAGATTCGCAGCTTCCGTGTTGCTCATCTCGGAGCCCTCGTTCTCGTTGACCATTGCGAGGCCATAATCAATGAGCTTCATCGTAGTTTGCAGCTCCAACCATTCCAGAGCCTCGGGGTCATCCTCGATCTTGACATAACAATCTTCGAGGGAGTCTACAGTTTCGACACGAGCTTTTGATGAAGCGTCATCTTTGAGCTTAGTGACGATAGGTCGAACCTCATCCTTCACGGCCTCTCTCATGATCGTTGCCCTCATCTCTGCCGGGAGGGTTGGCATTGCAATATCTTTCGAGATCGAAATGCGCAAGTTGACCTCGAGTTTGTTCGTGCGATCCGCCACCGTTCCGCGATGTGTCTGCACCTTCACTGTTGCAAAGTGAAAATCGGTCAGCGGTTCTTCCAAAGAATCAAGTAAGACCCCGATTGTAAACGTGCGCTTTGAGCCACTGGCACCTTTGGCAAGATCCATTTCGCAATGATGTTGTGAAAGTGCTTCATCTTGGTAAAGCGTAAAGTCTTTGGGAAGCTTCCGATGGAGGTACTTGCGATTGATCTGAAAATAGTCGCGAGCTTCTTCTGGAATGTCAACAGAAAGAGTGTTGCCCCAGTTCGAACCGTTCACATAGCGAACATTTTGGAGACTTTCCTGGCCTTGAGATCGAGTCGTCAGAGTCCCCGTGAAGGTTTGCGTGAGTTCAAGCAGGAACTCGATGGCGTTGTCATCGGCATCGATGGCAACCGTATGAAGGTTGCACGAGGTGAAGACCTGTCCGGAAATAGCGCCTTCTGCATCTTCATCAGCGTGGCCGTTCCGGAAACTTTGTATGTCTCGCAAGAGACTCGCGGCTCGATCACTTGTCTCATCGCGGTCAAATGCGTCTCCATCACTGGTAAGATGGATTTCGAGGCGTTGTGGGATTTCTTCGTGGGCACCAGCGAGCTCAGTCTCAAGTTTTACAAGTTGCTCGAATGCGTTGTTCATGTATGTGCTGCCGTTCGCTTCCAAAGCATTCACTTTATCCTGGAGATCGACGATAGATTCCGCATCGAGCTTGACAAAGGGAGAAACGCAAGTTGCGAAGCTCTCAAACGAGATAACTGCGCAATAGATTTCCTCCTTTTCAAGATCGAGTCTCGTGATCCAATTGGAGAAGATTTGCTTCGCTTCTCTCTCGCGATCACCTTCCATACTCCCGCTAAAGTCCATGAGCCACGCTGCAGCGTACCCTCCCCTTTCTCTGACCTCGTTGAGCGTGTACGAGACACGTAGCAGGATCTCATCGCCCTCGCTGTCGAGGGGAGCCCCGGACGGGTGCATCACCTCAAAAGTTGAAAAGATGTCGTTCGAGTCGCCGACGACGGTAAACCCACTCCCAGCGGGCTGCGACTGCCGCACTTCGTCCGCCTCAGCCGCGGCGCCGTCGGCTCCTGTATCCTCCCCTTGCGGAGTCGTCCTCGTCTCCTGCGTCATGGTCGTTGGCAGCGATCGGTGATGCGGTACTGCCTTCGTAAGTAGATATAAAACAAGACTTCCAGACAGCCCCCCTTCCGTCGCTCCCCTCCCTCCTTGCGGCCAACCAACCAGACGGCTTCCTGCGCACCAAGAGAGAAAAGAAAAATTACTTTCCCTATACTACCTTCAAGTTCGCCTCCGAGCTGAGCCCCGCAGTAGTCGTGGAGACGCCGCCGTGTCCACGCACAAACAACAACGAGTAGTAAGCAGCGTCTCCGCACAAGTCACGCGCCGTGCTCGCGCCGAGCTCGCGCTCGCGACACGACCTCCCCGCCGCCGCTGCCGCTGCCGCTGCCGCTGCCGCTGCCGCTGCCGCTGCCGCTGCCCCTGCCCTCCCCCGACTATGCGCAGGGTGCCGCTCGATCCAAGCAGCGCGGACCTGGCGAAGCGGAGAAACCCGCACCTCCGTCCGGCCGGCCTGCCAGCTGCGGGTGTGCACCGGTTCGCCGTCTTCCGCCTCTCTCTTTGCGAGGCGCGTGCAGCGCGTGCGGCACGTGCCGGCCTGGGCGCGGCTGACCAAAGCGGCCGCCACCCGCGCGACCGACGCGCCGCCTGCTCTGCTCTACTCTGCTCTACTCTGCGTCTCGAGGGACGGCGCGCCAGGCTGCTGCCAGCACTGGCCACCACTGGCCGGTGGCGCGCGAGCCGGTGGCGCGGCACGCGCGAGAGTCGCGCTCGCGCAGCCTCCGCTTCGAGTTGTCGCGGGCGCGGTCTCGCGCTCACGGCGCGCCCCAGCTCGGCGCAGCTCGCGCAACATGATGAGGCGGCGGGCGCCCGAGGCAGCGCAGCCTTCGCGCGTCGCTGCAGCCTTCGCGTGCTGCGAGAGCGACTGCGAGGAGCGATCTGGACGGAGGCGGCGACGGCCGCGGGCATTAGGCCCAAGTTACGAGATAACACTGGCCTGGTGGCAGTCAGCAGTAGGGGATCGATCACTCACACCTGCCAGGCCGCGGGCAAAGGCGCAACGCAGGCGAGCAGAGTCTGAGCCAGGTCTTGCGCAGCGGCAGCGGCGAGAGGACCGACACGATGCCTAGTAGCGGAGAAGACCCCGAAGCGGGGATCTTGGTGCAGGCGGGGCACGAGTTAATCTCCACGGAGGAAGAAGAGTTGACATTACTCGGCAGTGTCGAGGCGCCGACGGGGCCTGGAGAATGCGAGCGTGCGGTGGTCCTTGTGCTGCTGGACACGAGTCGAAGCATGAGCGACCTAGACGAGGACATTAGAGAGACTTTTCATCTGGAAAACCGTATTTCCATAATGCGGGAACTTCTCGGAAACATAGTGGGGCAGCTGACGGAGGACGACATCTTCGGGCTCGTCACCTTTAACAACAGAGGAAACGTCGTCATCCGCTGTGACTATGCCAACGAGGAAAATCGCTCTAACTGGAAGCGTCACCTGGGGAATGACGAGCTTTTCAACTGTAGAGGGCGAACAAATATGGAAAGAGGAATCAACGCAGCCGTAGAGGAACTCGGCAGGATCAAACAAACCGAAAACTTTCGAAGTTCGAGTGTGATCATTCTCGGCGATGGCGAAGTATCAAGTGGCGCGGGCTATGTGAACTCAGGAAATCCAGATGATGCCAGAAGAGCTATTAGGGAGCTAAGGCGTGCCGTTGAGACAAAGCTGGAAGAATCGGATGAACTTGAAGTCTGCATCAACGCCTGTTTGGTCGGCGACAGCATTGATAAAGGTCTCATGAAAGAGGTCACGGAAAAATGCGGCAATAGCGGGCAATTGCGGATATGCTCGGGCGTTTCTTCTCAAGTCGTGGATTCAACGCGATTCATGTATTCGTTGCTCCAAAACGCTCGGCATACTATCCAAACCGATCGGAGGAAGATCATCACCATTACGGCTCACGAGGGGGTCAGAATCATACCAAAAGCTCCATTCTCCAAAGCAGGCGCCGACGCTGATACCCCTGGACTGGGCGCTCTTAGATGCAAGGAGATAAAGTCTGGCCGCGTCTATGAAGTCCACGTGGCTCGCGAAACCCCAAAGCCCTCAAAGTTTATCTTTTCGGCGATGTTAAATGACATTAGAAGCGACACCGATGCATTCAAGGTTGCCAGTGTCTGCTGCAACGTTTGGCCACAAAATCGCCCTCCTCACCTCATCACTGTCAAGCGTCAGCTCCATTCGACCCATCAGCCAAGACCTTCGGTCATTGCTCAAAGCGTGGCATGTGAGGAGAAGCACAAAGCGGTCCTGTACCTCGAGAAACGTTCTCAACAAGAGCCCGCTGAACAAATCGAGAATCTCGACCAAACGACGGGAGATATAGAGGAAATGAAAAGAGATCAAGAAAGGTTGAAAAATGTCCACGGAGCAAAGGATGCAGAGGCTGCAAATCAGTTCCGACAAGTTTTAAACGTCCTCGAGACCGCTCTCCATGAAATAAAAAGCACACGAGAAAATTTGGAAAAGGAGGAGAACCCCGATATTGATCACTACGGCACTCTCATCAGCGAGTCTCTGCGGTCGTTTGCAAGCACTCTCAGAATTGAACTTCCGACGGAGAAAAGCAAAGCCTTTGATCCACGCTTCTCAGATAAGCTGACTAAAGAGAGATACACTCTTTTGAAACGTCAGATGCAAGCAGAGCTCAAAGAGATTGAAGAGCTTCAAAAAGTTCAAGGATTTGAAGGACTCTCGATCAGCAATGAGGCTTCTGCTGAACAACATGCTCTCATGGAGGAGCTCGAGAGGTTGTTCAATGCAGATATTCAACCGGACGCCGGTAGCGAAGACTTTGCGAGCGAAAACGATGGCAGCAATGGGGGCGACGACAACGATGATGATAGTGGTGAGAGTGATGGTCAGAAATCACGAAGAGAGAGCCTCGCGAGTCGGGTTTCTCAATCATTCCGTCGTTCCAGTCGCCGACGATCGAGCAGATCGGGACGTCTCTCGGCGGCGCGCTCACAATCAAGAGATGATCGCGGAGGAACTCCGTCAAGCTCTGGTGCTACGGCCGACGCATCGGCTGACGTTCGAAACGCCTTCGGAAACCTTGCTCAAGCAACAGGGGAGACAGTTCGCGCGCTTTTTTCTACTTTGTACTCTTTTAGTGGCCAAGACGACTCCGGTAGGCGCAATAAGGACTCTATTGATGAGTAGTAGAAGACAGCTTGAAATCGTTTAAAAAGCTCTTTTTTTTTTCATGTGCATGGATTGAACGTTGGCCGTTAATTCCACGAGCGAGGCGTTTATTGGCGATTTCTCCCTCTCTCCTTAGGCCGTGGCGTCAATTGATGAGGGTTCCTGGTCCTCCGAAATGGCAGGCATCACGTGCACAGCAACGACACCATCAGAGGCTGTGTTGTCGCCAAATTGAGACGCAGAGTCGGCACAGCCACAGTCGCCGAGACAACCACCATTCTTTCCACCGCAGCTGCACTGGGCGTCGCAGTGGCACTTCTCGCGCTTGCGAAGGACAGACTTGATGCGTCTTCGCAGCGATTCTCGGAAGACGAGTTCATCAATAAGCTTGTTTGCGTCAGGCTTTTCATCTTTGCGATCCGAAGAGAGCATCCTGTCGATGTTACGCGTGAGCATCGTGAGGAGCCCTCGCTGCACCGTCTTTGTCTTTTTAGCCACATTGCCCATGACAGTTGGCCGACGCTCTGTTGCGAACGGAAAGAGCGGTCGCGGGCGAAGCATATTGATGAAACTTTTGCTCGAGACAACCTTGGCCAGGTCCGCTGGAATTTGCATGGTGTCGATGGCGACAAAGGTGCGATAAAGAAGATGCGCGGCGTCTTTGTTCGTAAAGCTAGACATATCGCGATCCAATTGGCGCAGGGCATGGTCGATGAGCTGAATGGTCGTTTGCACCTCAGCGTACTTGACGGCCTCCTCATCCTCCTCCGTGGGGTCGGTCTGGTCCCTGAGCGATCTCTTTGCGCCCTCTCGCGTTCGCGGGGACTCGTCATTTTCGAGATTTTTGCTCTGTTTGTGCGCCTCCTCCTTGGTGTCCTCGCGGCGCTCGATGGCGCGAACGCGCGCGGGCCTCTTTCGAGCTGCATTCGGAGGGTACATGCGCGTGGTGCGCAGCTCAAGTACGAGCTCATCCGTGCGGTTGATGACCTCGCCGCGCTGGCCGCGCTGGCCGCGCTTTCGCCCTTTCGAGAGCGAAGACCCCCCGCGCATCGTTGCGATGCGCGCTGTGCAAAAGTGAAAGTTGTTGACACACGTGTCAACTTCTGTGGTCAACAGAATGGGTACCGAAAAGGTGCGGCCCGATTCACGTTCTCCCTTGGGGAGGTCGATTTCACAGTACGTTTCCGTAAGTTCTTCGATCTTGAAGTCCTTGGGTAATCGGCGCTGAAGTACAGGGAGGTTGAAGCTCACATCGTCCCGTGCGCTCTCTGGAATTTCCAGGTAGAGCGTACTGTTCCAGTTGGAGCCATCGACTTGGCGTGCCGTGCCAATCATCTCCTGAGTACCGTCTGGAAGCGTCAGGGTGCCCGAGACAAGTTCGACGAGTTGCCTGAAAAAATTCATGGCGCCGTCGTCTGCGTTGATAGCATACGCGTGCAAGTCGCAGCCCGCAAAGATGCGCGTGGGCAGTTGACCCTCTTCATCGTCATCCTGGTTACCTTGTCGCGAGGTGTCGCGCAAGGCGCGCATCTCGTCTTTCGTCTTACGAAAAGCCTCAAGCGCTTCCTCGCCATCAAACACCTCGCCGTCGCTTGTGACATGAAATTCGAGACGCTGCGGCGGGTCAATCTCTCTGCTAGCCAGGTCGGCTGCGAGTTCCGCTTCCATTTCACGTAAAATGTCGAGCGTTCCGCTCATGGTGGTGCCGCCACCCGCCTCGAGCTCATTAACGGCCTCCACAAGAACTCGGGCCGATTCTTTTGTGAGGCGCACAAAGCCGTCGCTTACTCTTGAGGCTCGACTTTCGAATTTCACGACGGCGCAGTAGATGACGTCCTTCTTCAGATCGAGACCATCAATCCACGAGGTAAACTGCTCCTTCGCCTTGGCCTCGGACTGACCCCACATGCTGCCGCTAAAGTCCATGAACCACAAGACTGCATACGCTGCGTTGCTCGCTGCATACTTTGCCAGCTGGTACTCCATGCCCACGCTGAGCTCGTCGGGTCCCATGCGAACGCGTCGCTCAAAGCTTGCTGCGAATCTCAGAAACACATCGCTCGAGGCCGACACCTCGGCCTCGTTCTCATCGAGCCCATTCCGCACGAACCCGGGCATCGTGCTCGCCCTCTTGCTCTCGCCTCTCCCACGCTCTGTCGCTCGCTCGCTCGCTTGCAAATGTCTCGTCTTCTGTTTGCTCCATGTGCGATTTGCTCCGATTGCGGTTTGCTGTGGCGCGCTGCAGCTGAACGGGTGGAAGACGGCACCGGGAGCCAGTCCGCTCGATCGCCCGCCTCTTCGCGTCCGTCTCCTCTGCGCGCACCTTTCACTCCGCTCGCGAACTTCGAGCCTTGGCATTCCGCATCATCCACCCGCAAGACGCAGGTCCCGGGGGTGGGCGCGTCTCGTGTTCGCGAGGACGACGCGGTCTTCTCGAGCATGGCATGGCGTTTCTCTCCGTCCGCGACATGCTAGTATATGTTCATGGCGTATGGACACCTAAAACAGGCCTCTACCATCGGGAGGCCTCCGAGTCCGAGTCTTATGCAGTGGCGACAAGGTTTCATTGGCCGTCCCGCGCCATTTGACTTTCCATACTTCCACCTGGAAATCCTTCCAATCGCTCGCTCCTCGCTCGGCCAGTCAAGATCCTCTTCGCGCCAGCTCCCGTATCACGCTTCTCACTTTCGTGCTACAGCCTGCGCGCCCTCCCGCGCGCGCCGCGGCCGGACGCGCTCTCCGCCCCCAGGCTGCGAGGGCCGCGCCGCGCCGCGTCTCTTCGAAGGAAGAGCCCGCTCGCTGCACGTGCCGCGCGCGCTGCACGTGCCGCGCGCACTGCACGCGCTGCACGCGCTAATGGTCTCGTCGATCTCCAGGCAGCTGAGCAGGCAGCCCGGCGACACAGGCGGAGAGAGCGCAGAACTTGTCCTCGAGCGGCCGCGCGGCGGCGGCCAGCGAGGCGCTGCAGCCTGCACGCCCGGGTCCCTCGGGGGCGCCGGCGCAGGAATCGAGGGACGGCAGACCCCGGCCGGAGTGCGCGGCCTGCTGCGTGCGGTGCGGCAGCCTGGGCTGCTTTTCTAGACGGCCTCTTTTAAGGTCAAGCGGGCAGCCATCGACGCGGAGCGCAGCGCGGCAGACCCTTAGGCCGAGCAAGTCGACCCCACATTCGCGCTCGTCGCACTTGGTTGCTTCGTTCGTTGATTGCTTCGTCCGTTCAGGATGATAAACGTCAACATTGAGGCGGACCTCGACTGTGAAGAGGTCTCCATCGGGAGAGAAGAGTTGCACGTGTATGGCACCGTCGCGCCGCCCCAGGATGCGCCCGCGGAGAGCGGGGCGCTCGTGGTGGTCGTCGACACGAGTCGTAGCATGAGCGATAGAGACAGGGAGCTCGAGGGCATTCACCGGGACCTTGGCAGCAGAATCTCAGTCGTGCGTGGCGCGATCAAGGCCCTCATTTCCAACGACCTCAACAAAGATGACATTTTTGGTTTGGTCGTCTTCAACACGGAGGGCTTTTTATACATTATGAGCGACTATGCCACGGACGAGAAGCGCCAAGAATGGCTTGACATGATGAACGAGTATGACCTGGCGGATGAATGCGGCGGCGTAACAAACCTCGAGCAAGGCATGGAGTGTGCCATAAATGATCTTCGCTTCATTGCCGACCAAGGCCGCCGCGACGCTACACTCGTCGTAATGTGCGATGGCGAAATCACTTCCGGCGCGGGCTTTGTACAGACAGGGCGGAGGTCTGGGCGCATGAGGGGCGCCAGGGACCTTGTCCAGGCTATCAATATAATGCTAGAGGAGGAAGTTATGGACCTCAGCGTGCGCATCACGACCTGCGGCATCGGCTACGATTTTGATCCTGAAATGCTGCGCAATGTCTCTTCGAAATGTGGCGAGGGCGGTATTTGCGAGGCTCTCGTCGACGGCACGGACCAGGTCACCTTCGCCGCAAGTGTGCTTCGCAAAGAGCTTGAGGAGTCGCGTTCCACGGTTGATATTGACAGCGTGACTCTTACGCTCGAAGCCGCTGCAGACACGATCTTGGTGCCGCGACATCCCACTCCGGAGACGGACGTAGCGGATCCGCAGGGGCGTGGGTCGATGCGTTGCATCGAGCAAGAGGCTGGTAAAAAGTACGATCTCACCATCACGCGCCATAGCAAGAACAAGGTGCTTGAGTTTAACTTTTCGGCCATACTCGAAGCCTGCGCCGCGCCCTTACCAGACTTCACAGTGGCTCATGTTCAGAGTTCCCCACCGGGGTTTAGCAAAGTGCTCATGGTCAACCGCAGACAAAGTGGTCGCAAAGACCGTCCACCCATCCGAGCCCGTGCCGAGGCTTGTGAGAAACGACGAGAGACAGCCACAGACTTTGCTATACGCGCACAGAAAACCAACGAGGCACAATTTGAGTCTTCCGAAACCACCGCTGGTGACCTTGAGCAGATGGAAAGTCAAGTACGATTGCAAGCGAGACGCTGCGTACATATTGATAGAACGGCGGCGGAACAATATCAAAAGATCCATGTGGTTGTACAAAAAGCATGCGCTGACGTCCAGAAGGTCATGCGTGAGATCATTGCGGCACGAGAAGAAACTGGTGCTCAGGAGGAGATGAGTCCACAGCAAGAGCAGCACTTTGGGTTTCGAATCAGCAACAGTCTTGGCACGCTTGCTGACGTCCTCTGGACCCAGTCTCCTTCCGCCACTTCCGTAGCTTACTCAGAGGAGCTCAACGTCAACATGACCCCGGAGCAGCGAACGGAGCTGCAGGAGGAACTTGATGCGCTTCGCTCACTTCAAGCCGTGACAAACTATGCCCAAAATCGCACCTCGAGCGAGATTGCAAAGGACCTCGAGCGTGTGGCTCGTCTCGAGGAGCTTACAGCGCTGTTCCCACAAGAACGATCCTTTGTGAGGAGAATGAGCAATCGGATCTCGCGCTCGAGAAGGAGAAGTCAAAACCAGGGCACTTGATCTGGCATTGATGCCTTTTGCGTCCACTACCACCTTCTTACTCTTGCAGAAGGTCACGCTCGGTCAAGATGAGCATTCCAGAGCCCTTAACGAGCAGAAACCCTGCATCAGGCAGCCAGTGTAAGATCGACAAACGAATTTAAGATAAGAAAAAAATAAATTTCGTGAACAGCATTCCTTACCTCGCGCGCGTCGGTGAAGGGGGGGGGGGGGGGTTAAGGGATGGGAAAAGGTGCGCAAGCCCCTTCCTCTTTCAGAGGACGGAGCGAATGTTGCCATCTTCGTCACGCATCGCGCCATTCATCTTGGACGAGAGCGTGCTCCGATATGTGTCGTGAACAGCAGGATCAGTCATGGGCTCGTACTCACGCGTGACGCGATCAAGCCAGTACTCGTACATGGCGAAATCCTCCTTGTGGCCTGTCTTGGCAGCGGTGCGCGCTGCGAGAGCGCAAATGTAGAGACGTGAGAGATTCATGGTCAAACGACGCGCGTTCCACTCAAAGACCTCAAGGTTCGCAGCGTTGGCCTTGATGTAGCCAAAGACCTTGTCCACCTCGGCGCGAAGCGCATCACCAGCATCGCTACTCGGGGCCATGGAGCGGAGTTCCTTGAACATGGCTTCGAGAGCCTCGGGCTCGCGTGCGGCGACGCGCAAGAGGTCCAGGCTGAGCGTGTTGCTCGTTCCTTCCCAGATGGGCATGACACTCGCATCGCGAAAGATGGTGGACATGTGATTGTTCATCACGCCAACTGCGCCGAAGAGCTCGACTCCCTCGCTCATAAGACGCACCAGCTCGCGGGAGCAGAACACCTTAACGAGCGAGGTAGTAGCGCGCAAGAGCGCATCCTCGTGCGCCGAAGCCTTTCCAGTCTCGAGGAGGCCAAGAAGACGCGCCACCTCGAGGACAAAGAGTGTGTTGCCACGTACGTCCATGTCATATTCGTACAAGCTCTGAAGATGAAGCGGTTTGTCGACGATGGCCTTGCCAAAGGCTTTGCGGGTATGCGCAAAATCAATCGCCAAGTTGCGCATGCGAATGCAGTATCCTACCGAGGAAAGCGCGGTGTGCAATCGCGTTACCGTAAGCATGGGTGACACGGCCTTGATGCCGGATCCTTCCTTGGACAACAGATGGGCATGCGCGCCTTCAAGAATGAGCTCGGCCGTCGGGAGCTGCCGGGTCGCCATCTTGTCCTTGAGGCGTTGAACCTTGATGTTGTTGAGCGGAAGATCGCCAGACCCAGCCAGCGCCGCATCCTCGGGAGACAAATGGTTTGGGTCCTTATGGGTCCGCAAGAAGAAGAGCGAGAGCGGCTTACGCTCACGGTCAAGGTCCGGGGAAGCCTCGTCCGAGAGCGAGGCCAAAGTCATGGTCATTTCACTGTCGACAGCCGAGGTAAACCACTTGTAGCCGTAGAGCGCGTGAGTCGAGGTCGTACTGGGGCGCTCGAGCGCAAAGGTCTGTGTGGCACGCGAGAGATCGGAACCGCCGATCTTTTCGGTCATCCACTGACCCGAAGTCCAAAAGGAATCCGGGTCGCGCGTCGTGAGACACTTGTAGGCATGCCGAAGCTCCGCAATGGTCTTTTCCTCGAGCTTGCGAGTCGAGGATCGGGCGTCGAGGGCATCCTGTTCAGCAAGGATGCCCCCAATGGCGAGTGCAGCGCCATCCGTCATGGCCAACGGGCAGCCAAACATACCGCCGCTCGGGTTGAAGAGCATGAGCTTGAGCACTTGGTGGATGCGTGCCTCAGGGGTACGCTTCTCGTACGGGATGGAGACGAGTCCCTCGATGGCCGACTCACGCTTAAAGTACCGCCAGCCCTCCGCAAGGTGCAGGCGGTCGACGCGCTGGCCCCATTGGTTAAACTGTTCCAGCTGCGGCGGAAACCGTTCGGCGTTGTCGGCCATTTTTAGGTACTCGGCGCCGCACTTGGCGCCAAAGCTGGCGAGATCCTGGTCCACTTCGTCCCAGTCGTTGCTCTCCCCTAAAAAGGCCTTCGCAAACCTCTGCAGCGAGACATCCTCGCGCCACGTGTTGCCCAGGCGCGGGCCCGGCTGGAAATCCTGCACGCGCCGCTCCATGGCGTCGCGCAGCGCCCGTGTGAGTTGTCCTTGTTCTCCTCCTCCCTCTTCCTTCCGCTCGCGCTGCTGCGTCCCCTCCAGAGCTCTCTCCTGGGACTCCGCCGCCGCCGCCGCCGCCGCCGCTACGTGCGCCTTCGAGCTCAAGCCTCGCGCCGACGCCGGTCTCGCGCTCGCGCTCGCCGTGCTGCGCAGGCTCGCCCAGCGCATGAGCGTCTTCGCGGCGCTCCTCGTCTTGGCTTTCTCGTTTTGCCACGCCCGGGTTTAGGCTCTGCTCCGCGCCCTTGGAGTCCTTGTCCAGGTTTTACTTCCCTGCTATCGGGTATTGTAGTGCACCTTGGTAGTACTACGAGATGTCGTATTGTAGTACCACCTTGTATGAGGTGTAGTAGTACTACCGGAAGGAGCCCGCCGTGTGCGTCTTGCACTACTACACTACGTATACCGGGGTATCGTGGAGCGGACGGACAGAGCTTACGAATTCCGTGGATCTGAGCTCGAGCAGCGGCCGGCCGCGGCGCGAAGCTCGAAGAAGGGTCGCGCGGATTCGCTCACCGTCGGTCGCCTCTGCGGAAGACGATGTGGAGCCAGAGCTAGAGCTAAAGCCAAAGCTAAAGCTAGAGCTGGAGCCAAAGCTAGAGCTAAAGCTAAAGCTAGAGCTGGGCGGTTTGGCTGCGTTACCGTGCACGAAGAAGGCTATCCTGGCTCTATCGTGCACGACAACTCTCAACGGACAACCTGTCGAGCTTGTTCTCTTCTGCAATGTGGTTCATGATGAAGAAATAGAGAGAAATGGCACGTTAAAAGTACAAAGCTATTGGAGCGGACGTATGTATGTATGTCTGGGCCGGGAGGCGAGAAGTGATGTGATCGTAGAAAAGGACGGCGACGACGAGGATAAAAGAAGAAGAGCCCGTGAAGAGGCGAAGCGCGTCTCGTGACGGGCAATGGTGGCGAGGCGAGACGCGCAAGGATGGGCTACTGGCGCAACCTCAAGTGGCAACTAGCCGTACTGCTAGGTCACGAAGACCTGCTAAAGAAAAAGAAACTCAGGGCAAAACGAGCACGTGTTGCTCTTGACGACGAAGAGCGCGAGCTGGAAAAGGGGTACTCGTACACGTACGTAGACCGAAATGTGCGAAGAAAACTGCGCCTCTGGCTCTCGCGCTCGGAAATGGACGCCATTGCCCTGCTCTTCGACCAAGTGAGTCAAGAGTACCCAGGCGAGCGCCTGAGTCGCATCGAGTTCCTACACATGATCATGCAGTCTGGCGGTCCGCGCGAGGAACCGCTTTCCAAAAACGATGTTGACGATATTTTGCGACTCTTTGAGCATGCCAAGGTCGTTCACCGTCGCGAATACGTTGTACCTGGAAAACAGCACCCCTACATTGCCGAGCGATATAAGAAACGTCGCTGGTATCGTTTTAAACGCGCAGTTCTGGGCAATAGCTATGCGCAGGCCATGAAGACAGTTCCAAGTGATCTGGTCGAAGATCCAGAGGAACAAAAAGCACGCGCACGGGAAAAGGACTCGATCGACTTGCACGAACTTCTCTTGGCCTTTTCATTCTGGAAACGAATTCACGTTGCTGGCGAGGTGCTTGATGGAATGGACGACGTAAGCTTCTTCTTTTTCCTTTTTGAGGCCGGGGCTCGCTTGCGTTTGACCGAGGCAGAGTTTGCCATGGCCATGCGCGTCGTGCTCGAGCCCGTTTATATTTCTTACTATGAAGATCCGGTCGGAGTTCCTGTGGACTGTGATCCAGACGAATATGAGCGACAAAAAAAAAAGGAAGAAGTTATCGCAGACCTTGAGGAGCTCGACCGTAATTTTCTCAAAGACTTTGCCGCCATCGAGGCGGACCGGAAAAAACGCAATCTCGTCGAGCGCTACCTCGATGTGATTTACGACGACGTCGACAAGGCCGAAATGGGAGCCATCGATGCCGAAGACCTGCAAGAGTGGCTCGACGAGAACCACGAGGCAGGCGAAGAATTCGTGGACCATGAAACGGGCGCCCCGACATTAGAAAAAGCGCTACAGGCAGTGCGCATCAAGGAAGGCGAGCCAATTGACCGGGAACATTTTTATGCATTTCTGGAAAACTCCCATATTCTGACGCATGAACTCCACGGACAGCTCGAGATTAAGCTTTTCGAGCAGTCGCGACTCATTGCGCAAGAGCTTTTCGACATGAAGACTATCCCCTACCTCCGTATTGAGGCTTTCCGACAGTTTTTGCGCAAATCACCTGACAAACGACTCGCGGCCATGGTTGTTCGCGTATCGCGTGCGGTGCGAAAGGAGTACCAGTCAATCTCCGTCCGGGCGCGTGAGGCTCTTGTCAAGGTGTTGCGCTACCAGTCCTCCAAGCCCAAGTTTGATCCTATCGAAGACGAAGCTGAAGCATTGAAGCAACGAAAACGACTTCAATCGCCTACACTCACGGCGCTGCGCAAGGAGTACGCGGATCGATCTCCATTGGAGCGATTGCGTCTCGAGCCGTTGTCCCGAAAGATTGAAACGGAGGTGGCGTCTGCTTATTCTGCTGTCAGCACAATGCAAAGCGAGTTCAATAGCGCCGTTACTTCAACCTCAAGTGTGAATCGCTGACGAACGGTCCCTTTTCTTTGGTCGCGGCAGTATCTAGTCTATTGGATTCATTGCTGTGCATCGACGCGAAGAGCGTCGGAGATATTAGAGCATTGATCGCTCTCGGCAACTGCCTCAAGTTGCAGAGTCTCTCATGACCGCCTCTCGAAATATGCCGGGGCGGGGGCACATGCGAGTTGTGAAGTCGGCACGATCGAGACGTGAGATGATGATGCGACTGGATCGTGAAATCACTGCTGTGGTCAGAGCCGCCGGATTTTTAGTATAACTTATTGGAAAAGCGACGGGTCTCGTGCTGACTTGAGAGCCACCGTGACCGCCTCGAGCTGCGCTTTGATGCGCGAGTCTGGGTCGACCCGGTCGAGGCGTAAGAGAATGCGACCGGACCGAGAAATCCATGCTGTCTGTGGTCAAAGCCGCCAGATTCACAGTGAAAACTATCGGAAAAGCGCCGGGTCTCGTGCTGCCTTGAGTGCCACCGTGACCGCCTCGAGCTGCGCTTTAATGCGCGAGTCTGGGTCGACCCGGTCGAGGCGTAAGATAATGCGACCGTATTGAGAAACCCATGCAGTGTCTTCGCCTTGGCAAGGGCCGACATGTGCGCGCAAGACTTCAGAAATTCCAGACGCGCGCCGACAGTTCTCCTTTTCTAAGGCGTTGTCAATTTCATTGAGTGCACGAAAACTTGCTACAGCGGGCACAAGTATTAGCGAGAGTCCCTCATCCAGATGTTCATCACGGAGTGAGCCACGCAGTCTGTCCAAAAGAGCCTCGTCACTGTCCATGGATACAATATCCAGTGCAACATGCGCTGCGCGAGCGGCCTCCGCCAGTCGTGCGGCAGCACCATCCCCGGCAGAAACGAGCGCTCTAGCCAGGAAAGGACCTGCCGCGGCCTGCGGTCGTGCAAGCATGGTGTGGGCACGTAGGTCTCCAATGATGATCGCAGAGACGAGGGTCCCAGCAGGGATTTCTGGAGCTCCATAGTGTGCAGCGTGCGGCAGCTCGAGCAAAACATCTGCGCCAAGCATTGAGGGAAGCGCAGAGCTTCGCTGAAAGCCAGTGCTATGAGCAAGAAAGGTACCTGTTTCTTCATCGCGGGCAAGTCTTGCACGATGGTATTCGGGGCGTATCGGATCGAGTCGGAGGGGTGCTGCTAGTCTGCATTCGAGCCGTGAGGAGAGTGGGTCGTGCCAGCCCGCAAGCGTGCGAAGTGCTGGGGCGACGAGGAGGTCAAAGGTTACTGTACCGGAGACTGGGTTTCCAGGAAGTCCGAAAACAAGAGTATCGCCCACGGTCGCGAAGACGAGCGGTTTGCCCGGTTTCATAAAGATGCGCTCCACGTGCACAGTGCCGCAGCGCTCGAGCGCACCGCGCACAAAATCGCGGGCACCCATGCTGACGCCGCCTGATGTGATGAGAACATCCAAGGCGTTATCCTGAATCATATTTTGTAACCACGTGTCACGAGCTTCTTTATTGTCTTGGTCCGCAAGGATCCCGAGATCGACGACTTCGGCCTTGCCATAGGCAGCGTCTTGTGCTTTGGCAAGAAGCATAGGGCGATTTGCATCAAAAATGAAAGACGAATCCTCTTGGCGCATAGAGGCTCCAGGAGCCATGAGCTCGTCTCCTGTGGAGAGCACGCCGAGACGAGGCGCGGCAATCACTTGAACCGTCGCACGGCCAAACATCGAGAGGATGCCGACCTCGGCAGCGCCCAAGAGACAGCCTTTTTCTATGAGAAGCGCGTCTTCGCGGATATCTGATCCCGGGATGCGAACATCAAGGTTGGGGCAAGCTTTCGCCGCCGCAGCGGCCTGTACCAGGATCGCGTGCTCGTGGTCTTCCTCTTGGTTGACAAGTTGCGTCTTTTCCACTTCGATGACGGCATCTGCGCCATTGGGGAGCATGCTACCCGTGGTCACGTAAACGGCCTGCATTTCACCAACCACGAGAGCAGGATTGTCTTGGCCAGCTGCCTTGGACCCAATTACCTCAAGGCGAATGTCTTGATCGCTCTGGTGCTGAAGATCTTGCGCCCGGACGGCATAGCCGTCTTTAATACTTGTGTGGTGTCTTGGTACATTCCAAGGGGCGCGAAAGTCGTCAGCAAGCGCCCTGCCTAGAGCGTCGAGCGCGTTGCGTTCTTCAATGCGGCCTTTGCACCTCTCGGACGCCTCGCGCAAGACGGCTGCGAGCGCCTCTGCGACGGGCGTCATGCCAGACGCCATGGCTGTCTTGCACAATTAATTAACAGAGAAGCCGACTCGAAAGCCACCCAAGAGAAAAGTGGTATGCGAGCGCAGAAGGCCTGTACGCGCCAGCGCACGGACAACCCCGTGCGTCCTACGGAGGAGCGATATTGGAATATATTCGTGTCTGCGTCTGCGTCTGCGTCTGCGTCTATCTTGGTGGATGCCTCAAGAGGAGGTCCCTAAAAAAGAGGGATCTAAAATTTATTCTGAACTTTCGGGTTGAATGAGTGATGACGGCATTTAAACAAGTTTACGCTGTTGATAACTTAGATAAAAAATAAAAAATCCAAGAAGAAAGAACAGGCAAAGGGCAAGCTTAGATGAGCTTTGCACTTTGCGTATTGCTCCCTGTCAGTCAATCTTGAAGAACCTGCGATTGGCGATACGATTGTGAAGCAGCCCGCACTTGCTCTCGAATAGATGACATTTCAGAGTTCAGTAGCTCGAGACGTGACAGGAGGACCCCCGCCGCGTGAGCTGCTCGCTGCGCTTCGGCTTTCGCGCGTTGTGATCTTGCCAAATGGACAGCACATACGACGGCGCAACCTGCGCTCGAAAGCACAGAGAAACGAATGACTTTTTCCCGAGAGGACCTCCAAAGCCACAGCTGAGCGATGAGAAGCGCGCCTGCAGAAGCAAAGGACCCCGAAAGAAACACACGTGAGCGAGATGATGCTCGTAGCGCTTCGAGAGCGCCCGCGATCTTGACGAGCGTGAGTTCCATCTCGCGCGAGATGCGCATGACTTCATGCGAGGTTTGCGCGAGACTGCCGTCCACGGACACGCCATCGTGCCGCAGAGAATGTAAGACGTTGGCCGCGTCTTCTGCAACAAGTCGGCCGGTATTTTCGGCGTTTACACAAGAGTAATCTCCGTTTACACGCACACCGTCGCCAAATTGGGCGGTTTCTACAGCCTCTGAAAAGACGTACAGGTCGTACCCTTGCTGCTGAGCACGAACAGCCTGGTACGTCCCGAGACCAACGAGTGCAGTGGCAACAGCAGTACCTCCGACAAGTGCTGCGCGTTGCAAGGTCGACTCATCACGGTCGTTGTCGGCTTCTTCGTCGCTCTCCTCTTCTTCATCGCCACGGGTGCGACTTGAACTCCTCCGTTCATGCTGTCGATCCGCATGTTCGCGACCTGCAAAGCGAGAGCGCCGATACCGCTCGGAAGTCGGGCCAGATCTCGCTCTAGTTCTCCAATTCGCCTGTGAGCTTGACCTGGATGCATAGTGCCAAGAAGACGAGGTTTGCCGCTCATGATGCTGCCTTTCGGTTCCGCTCGCTGCGAGAATTGTATTGACGAGCCGCAGAGCTTCGCCAAGTGCGCGAGCAAATGAGCTCCAATCCACTGGGACAGCCTGCGATTTTGCCTTTGCCGCGGCGGCGGCTTCTCCATGGGAGTCACTGTCGTCGAGAAGGTGGTCTTCGCGGAGAATTTGCAAGAACTCCACGCACACAGCCTGATTTTTGCGCACGACATCTGCGAGGTCACGTGCCTGTGCGTCAGTGAGGCCTGCCTCGTGCGCCGGCGACGCTGCGAGCGCTGCGCGGTAGGCTGCGAGCCTCCGCAGGAGTCCTGCGACCCTGACGGCGGTTCCGGGCTCGGCTCGCGATCTCCTCGGCTCATCTCGCGGTCTCGCTCGACCCGACTCTCGCGGCGCGCTTGCGCTTGCCGGATACAGAGCACGCTCGGCACGGCGAGCAGGACCCCCGTGCTGCTCGACCCTGCCATGCTCGGCCTCGCGCGCCGCTGCTCGTTCCGTCTCCATGCTGCGCATGGGCGACTGAGCGGGAATTGCGTTTTGCTCTGCCGCGGCCATTTGGTGCCACTGAGAGGGTCATCATCGTCGTCGTCGTCGTCGTCGTCGTCGTCGTTATGGCGGGCAATACGAGCAGCGAGAGAGACGGGCGGAGGGAGGTCTATTTCGCCACTGGGAATTGCCCTTCTCGCGTTGGTCGGTCGCCTGGTCGCTCGAGGTCATCGGCTGCGACAGCTCGAGCACGTCTCCATTGAGTGAAGGATCGACAGCGAGTGCTCTCTCCGCATCAGAGTCTGAGGCCTTCTTGCCGCCCTCATATGACGCAGACGCTCGCCAGATTCTCGCGCCGCAGAGCACGTCTTCTCCGCGCGAAAGGGAGTCTGCCTATTCCTGGCCTCGCTCTGGCGCCCTTCCTTCCTTGCACCATCCAATATTCGCCGGCTCAGAAGCAGCCATCATTCCAAGTCTCTCAAGCGAGCTCGGCGCCAGCATCCACTGCCGCCAAGACCTCGGCGTCTCTCGGCGTCTCTCGGCGCTCGACCTTCGCCTCGCATTCCGCACGAGCGTCGCCGCGGCTGGATGGATCTCCACGCCAATGCCGTCGCCAAGACCCCCAATGTCCCATCCGTCCATTCTCGCGCTTGCTCGCATCAGGGTCAAGTCTGCGCCATGCGGCCCGCCCTCGACGCCATCCGCGGCTTCTGCATGCAGAGCCCGACCTCCACGTTCGAGAATAGACAATATGCATCGGTGCTCTGAAACGCCTGAAAACGTGCAATTTCTCCTTAATCTACCCCCCACCTGTCAGATTAACTACTGGTAAGCAGGGAGAGGGCCTTGCGCGAAAAGAGAGAGCTGCCACCTAACCGTAAAGCAGACTGTCTGCGCGCTGGAGGCGCGTGCGCAGGTGCGTACGCGGGCGCAAAAGCAGCAAGCGCGCAGGAGCCGGAGCGGAGAAGCTAGAAGCATACTCCCGTGTCGTCATGGGCGTTACGGAGCTGCTCAAGCAACTACGTTCGAAGCAACGCAACGTCCAGCTCTACGAACTCTTGCGCGACAAAGATGTTGGGATTGTTGCCTCAGTCTGGCTGCACATGTACGTGAGCGTGCAGCATGAAGAGGTCTCTAAGGGCAACTTCACTAGCATCGTGCAGGGTTTTATTGGGCGGCTTAAGAAGCTCAAAACATGGGGCGCTCGCCCTATCGTCGTCTTCGATGGCGTTTCAAACGAAATAAAGGCAAGCACGAACTCTGCAAGAAGCAACAAACGCGATAAAATGGTCCAAGGTTTGATGGAAGACCTACAAGCTTGCCTCAACGCCGGCGAGGAGCCTTCGACCGCGCTCATGGAAAAGATCTCAAAGGCAAACGCTGGCGTCACCCGTGATCTTGTTTACGCGGTCATCAGGCAGTTGCGAGTGGAGGGATACCCCTATGTGGTGGCTCTTTGCGCTGATGATGCAGAGGCTGATTCAAATCAAGATAATGACGAAAGCTTTTGAAACAAGAAGATTCAGTGCTTACTTTTTGGCAGGTGCCGTGATGGGCGGGCCATTTAGACTCACTAGGCAGCACGCGACCTTGAAAGCGGCAGTTATCATATCCACCTGGTGGATTGGGACCTTTTGGGTGAGCCAATGGTAGTCTTTGACACGATTTATTGCTCTCTCTACGTGAATCCGAAAGTTTGCGATTTTCCGTGTGTCGTTTGCCTCCTCTCGTGTAAGCGTGTGCTGCCCCTTGAATCGTTTTGGTGGCATGTACAGATATGCACCCTTTCGCTTGGCCAGCTCATCAAAGATTACGAAACCTTTGTCAGCCATGATGCTTTGACCCGGGTGTGCGCAGACCTCGTAGAAACCCGATCGCTCTGTCAGTTTGGGGTCTGATATACGTCCTGGATAGGCAGCAGACTGCCATGCAATAGTACCACAAGCACTCAGACCAATCAGCAACTTGGCTGTATTGCGCGCCTTGTATTCGCTCCAAGTTGCACTCTGAGCCATTGGGTTGTCTGGTACTTGAATTTCGAGCTCAGTGGCATCAAGAATCCAGCTGACCGTATGGTGACCAAATCGCTCAGAGACGTCTTTGGGGCACGTAACATCCAGCATACACGGCAACGAGTTGGAAACATGCGCGAGAAAGTATGATGCAGAAGATGGATGCCGAATTCAAAGGTTCGCGATATCGTGGATTGGTGGACATCAAACAACGAACCCATCACGATCTGACTCAAATTAAGGCGCAGGATCATTAGCGTAATGAGAAGTTTGTCCTCAAGCAAAAGAGAAGCCTTCCGGTGAGAGGGCGATCTGCTTGACGGAGTTGAAAGACTGTCCGAGGCTTCGAACCTGTTGAGCTTTTTTTCCAGTCCTTGTTCAGACTTCGCGAACCCCTTGTCCTCACGAAAGCTCTGCCACTTGGCGGTAGCTGCACTGCGCTGCTTCGCGTGACAGCCACCGAAATCATAGACTGCGGACACTATTTCTTCGAAAGCAGGTACGCTACTGACGCCAGTGCAGAATCGAAGTATTCTAGCGAAGCGCGGGATCGACTTGAAAGATGCCCACCTTAGAAGAACTTGAGAAGAAGAAGTTTTCGTGACCGCTTCTCGCAAAATGGCGTAATAATCTTTCGCCTCTTTGGCCTTCGCCCGCGCTTCTGTCTTGGCCTGTTTGAAAGCGCTGAGGGCAGCGTCTCGTTCTTCACGGAACCTAATCGAATCGCTGAGGGCAGCGTCTCGTTCTTCACGGAACCTAATCGAATCGCTGAGGGCAGCGTCTCGTTCTTCACGGAACCTAATCGAATCGCTGAGGGCAGCGTCTCGTTCTTCACGGAACCTAATCGAATCGCTGAGGGCAGCGTCTCGTTCTTCACGGAACCTAATCGAATCGCTGAGGGCAGCGTCTCGTTCTTCACGGAACCTAATCGAATCGCTGAGGGCAGCGTCTCGTTCTTCACGGAACCTAATCGAATCGCTGAGGGCAGCGTCTCGTTCTTCACGGAACCTAATCGAATCGCTGAGGGCAGCGTCTCGTTCTTCACGGAACCTAATCGAATCGCTGAGGGCAGCGTCTCGTTCTTCACGGAACCTAATCGAATCGCTGAGGGCAGCGTCTCGTTCTTCACGGAACCTAATCGAATCGCTGAGGGCAGCGTCTCGTTCTTCACGGAACCTAATCGAATCGCTGAGGGCAGCGTCTCGTTCTTCACGGAACCTAATCGAATCGCTGAGGGCAGCGTCTCGTTCTTCACGGAACCTAATCGAATCGCTGAGGGCAGCGTCTCGTTCTTCACGGAGCTTCTGGAGTTCAGCTTCCAACTTTTCTTTGTCGCTTTGGAGTTCATTAATCGTGAAATCCGTAAGAGTTGCCAATCTCTCTGAGAGAGTATTAGCACGAGCGTCAGCTTGGCTTGCATTCGAGGTCTTGACAAAGAGAGCCTGCGCACGTTTCTTAGCAGAGCTGGCCTCATGTGACAGTCGCCTGATTTCATTCTTTGCCACATCACTCCTTTGGTTCGCAACTTCAAGCTTCGCGTCAAGCTTTCGTGCCTTCTGGATGCGCTCATAAGCAGCATCGCTTTCTGCATGGCGGGCACGCGATGTTCGACGGCGTTTTGTCTGACTGCGCTCAGGCGAAGCGATGTGACTTGTGAGTCTGCGCTCCGCTATCGACTTTGGTGTCAGCTTATCGCTCGCCAGTACCCATTTGCTAGTCTTCCATTCAGCCATCTCACCAGCCGGTGGAGGAGACATTGCCGTTTCGGCAGCTATCACTTGGGTTATATCAGACTTCAAGACCCAATCGTTCTTCTTACGTGTGTCGAACTCAAAGGAGTTTGGGTTAAAATGATGCCAGCGGAAGCGGCTTCTTGCTCTTGTCCCTGTAGCAACATTCTGCCGCAATCTGTTGAAGATTACATCTCGCGCCTTGCTCTCGCGAAGTGCTGCTGCATCTGTTCTCGTGTGACGGTTGCTTCTGTAAATCTCGGAAGTGCGGAAAGGACCTTGTTTATTCTGGCACCATTTCAAAGTGCATGAACATTTCGTATTGCTAGGCGATTTCACAGCCGACATTTGCTCTGCAAGCGCGCCCGACATCAGGCCCACGACGTGCGGACAACCTAACCACCACCACGGAGACCGAGCTCGTCGAACGTCAAAAACGTTGTATATACGCTTGGGGCAGCTGCGAGAGATCGCGAGGCACTAGCCTGGCCAATGTACTTTCCAACTCGCGACACTCCCACCAGCGCGCAGACCACGACAGGTCGACTTCGCACGAGGGAATTGATAATGCACAAGGTGAGCAAGGATCCCCAACTCGCGCAAGGTAAATAGGCCACTTTGGCCGAAAAGGTAGGTTCGGAGCGAAATAGGGCTCTTTCAAAAATGCATATTGTCTATTGCAGCTCGAGCTCGAGCTCGACCTCAAGCCGGAGCTCCTGCGCGAGGTGCCTACAGTGCACTGCGCCTTATGCGCAATGACAGGCCGGTCTATATACACGTCGCTCTTGGTAAGGGCTCGGAGGCGGAAATCGCCTTTCCCGGGACCAAGTGCACGGCTGCGTAGGTAATAGCACGGGCGCCCACGTCCTTCTTAGTGCAGAGGACCACCGCCCTGCATGGCGGCCACGACGGGCAGCCCTCGCCGCCGGACCTCGAGCTCGACCTCGCGAAGATGTGGCGGCCGGTGGCGCCGAGCTCGCGGACTGTGTTCTGACATCATGTCAGCACAGCACAGCACAGCACAGCACAGCACAGGGCAGGGCAGGACAGGAAATGCGATCGCAGGAGCGCAAGAGCGCACGTGCAAGCTGCCGCTCGCTCTCGTGGTCGATGTTGGCGAAGTCGTTGGCGTAGAGGGCGGTCGACGAATCTTGAACCCAGACCTCGCCCGACCGTCCCTTCGACCACGGCTCCTGCGACGAGGCGGCGAGCGAGAGAAGCAGTCGATCGTTGTCGACCTGCACGGCCGGCCGGCCGACCTCTTCAGGCTCGTCGCGGAGCCCGTCGAGAAGACGAGCTCCCGAGGGCGGGACTGTTGGCGTGACTTCGGGTCGCACCCCCGTCTTTCATTCGCTCGCTCACTCGACCACAGCGAAGCGACGGCCGCCATCGCGACGACATCGATCGACGCCTCCAGTGGAAGCTGTGGCTGCAATGCGAGAAACTTACTGCTCCGCAGCCGACAGCAGCGACTTCTGGACCTCCCCGCACCTGGATCGCGCGGCGTGCGGCCGCCAGGCGCGGTCAGCGGCGACGGTCGCGGAAGACGGCGCCGAGGCCGTCGACATCGAGGTCGATCGACACCGCGCGCTCTTCACAGGTGCGAGTCGGAACTGCTCCCGCTGCAGCTGCAGGTGCTGGCATCGGGATGGACCGAGATGGGACGGGACCTGGGCCGACCGTGCGGCTCGGCAGGACGTGGATTTTGCATGTCTGGGCGGCGACCCGCATTCTTGGAGCAAGCAGCAGCTGCCCCTGCAGACAGTCTGGAACTCGTGGCTGCGCGCGCACGGGCTTCGACTTGGACTAATCTCTGGTCAAGGCCCGGCTGGCGGACCGCGCCGCGCTAGGTTGCACAAGAAAGCGGCTGCGAATCGATCGGGCAATGGCGATAGCGCGCGGAGCAGGGAATAGCATTGCATTTCTTGCGTGGCCGCGTCGCAGCGTAAAGAAGAAGAGGAAGAAGAAGAAGAAGAAGCGGCGAGATTGGGATGGCACCTTGGCCATGCCGTAGGGTGCATTGAGGTCCTTCCGCAACTCAGGTATTGAGAGCGAGTTCGGCTTGGGGGCTCGCGCGCATCTCGAGGCCCTCGAGGCCGCAGCCGCACGCAGACACGAACGGACGCACGCACCCTCGTACTTACTTGGCTGGTGTAATGGCAGGTCGATGGCGGCATCAGATGCAGAGCTTGCCTGCTTTTATCCGCGCGAGACCTTCCCCTTCGGATGCACTTCTCATTTGCTTGGATCGCGACTCTGCTTGTCGACCCAAATGGTTGAATTGAGGATCTACCTACATAGTAGGGCACCAGCACACGTCGTAGGGCAGAGCAAGAACATGCGCGTGGAGTTGAATGTTTGCGAAACATGAAAGTCGCACGCACGCAAACGGGGAACAGTTGCGGACGGTGGAGATGGCGTGCATTTTGCAGATAATGGCATAGGATGTCCTCTTTGACGGTGGCGATGGAGGGTGGCGACACCAATTGTGCATAGCTCGCCTGCTTTTATTCGCGCGAAGGTTTACTCTTCGGATGCGCTATTCATTTCCTTTGAGGGACACCATGATCGCGACTATACTTGCCGACCCTACTGGTTGGATTGAGGACTCTCGTGTCGATTATTACACCAGCAAAAAAATATCCCAAGCTGGACCAAATGATTGCGACATTGCTCAAGACGTCGCTCGGAGGCGTGGAGGGAGCGTGTCGACCCTACTGGTTGGATTGAGGACTCTCATGTTTGAGTCTACGCGGCATTCTCTGGGCGCAGCAGCAAACAGCAAACTCCGGCACACGGGCATGAATGGATAACTATGTGACCTTTGTGAGACGTTTCAACGCGACGCAGCAGGGACGCTGCGTCGCGTTGAAACATAGGATGCGATGATAGACCTTTACGCAGATAAGTCACAGATGCTTGTATGAGCGCGATTTAGAGTCGCGTCAGGTCAGAGTAGATAAGCCTCTGGGGACCTTGGCGCCGTAACACGGCGCAGCAATGAGCAGAGGCGACGCAAGCGCATACAGCAAAAAACCAAAGGGCGCAACGAGGATCTCTCTGTTTGAGTTTGTACATGGCAAATGACGCGGAGATCATGAGCGAGCGTTAATGGACGAATGTGCGCATCAACATGACGGGAAGACGCTTGTATCCGCGAGCATATGCGAGCAAGAGGATGAGATTGTGCTTCATCGTATATATGCACGCATTCGTAGCCAGTGCTAATGTGCTATTGCTGAACCCTCTGGTTGTCAATCGCTTCTTGACTTCGGCAAAGGACAAGGAGTCGCAACGCAAGAAGTTCATGAACGCGGAACAAGCCGCACGTGGAGAAGATGGGCGGCATGCAGCGGCAACTCCATTGTACGACTCACGAGAAGAGACGATTTCTGCAAAAGAGGTCAGGAGAGCAGCACCGATGTGAAGATGGTGAGCATCAATCATGGATGATGACGAGCTGAAGCAACATGCGCAGTTGCCGAAGCACAAGCAGAGAAGTCTGAATTTCCTGCGACTACAAGCCACGCAAGTGAAGATAGCGAGAGTCAATATTTTTAAAAGGTCAGAGGCAATGGAGAGAGCGCCAACCAAGTAAGAGCAAACGCTGCACCCCCGACAGCAAAGGGTCGCAGTTTTGTTGAGTTTGCTGCGAGACAAACTGCTCACTGCCAATGGATAAGGAATGATGACGTCGCGAGGAGGACTTCGCGGAGGCACGTGACCAAGAAAGGTGAAACTGCGCATTTGCACGGCGCAGACGCTGACACATATACCTGCAAGTGAACACATGCCAGGTTGGTTGGTGTTCCTGCTTGCCATGACAAGCTGCAGCAAGCAGTGGCAAGCGAGAGTGACCGCGACGTCAGCGGGAAGGATGGAATAGTCCTGGTGTACGTACACGCACGGAGAGTGGAAAGGCAATCGCACATGGCAGGACTGGTCGTTGCCGCGGTCATGCTATTGTGCGTTGGGGTAAAGGGACATTAGCCAGTCGTTTATCCGTCCATCCACCCATCCATCAAACCAGCCATGCATGCCACGAGCCTGGTGCTGATGCTAATGGTGCAGTCGGAGAGAGTCATCCTGCTGCCTGCCAAGAAGAAAGGGAAAGGCCTGCATTTCCAGCATCGACGCCGCTGGCGACTGCACAAAGTGCAAGGAGAGAAAGATGGCGAGCACCGCATTGCAGTCGCTGTCGCGTGCCGTCTGGCCTAGCTCTGGCCAATTTCAAACTGCGCAGAAACAGGGTTTTGCTCCTGCGGTTACGGGAAAAAAGGTGCAGTTTGAGGTAGGAAGGTTCGTGCGGGTCCGACTCGATTCGACGATCGGTTGGTTCATTTCGCTGGCCAGACTTGCTGCTGGCTGCCTGCTGGCTGCCAGCGGCAGCGGGGCGAAGCGGATTATCCTCGGAGGCCGCCAGCAAGAGCAACTAACTAATTGCACCTGGAGATTGTGGTCTCGAGCGGGCGGATGTTGCACTGGAGGGTAGGGTTTCAACCGGCCTCCAATTCCGGTCGTTTTGGCTGAAACGTACTGGCGTGACAGGCGGGGGAATAACGTACAGACCAGCCCCGAGCATTGTTGCACCCGTCGGGGCCGGGATCGAGCTCGAAGCAAGCCAAGTGATTTTCTTATCAGGCGAGCCCGCAACAACTTTTTATGGTTCGTCGAGCAACTTCGGTCGACTGGAGGGGAGCAGAGCAGGGAGAATGTGGCGACGAGTGCCAACGGCGTCGATCGGCTTCTTTTTGGCGGCTCGATGCGAGCCAGGATTCGTCTCGCCTGGTTTCCGGCTCGGCTGCGTAAGAGAGACTGCGCAGGGGCAACCTCGTTTTCGAAGGAAGCTCGAACGAAGAAAAAGGGAGAAACGCTAACTCCGCCACCAGCACCACGAGCAGCTGCACGCAGCTCCAGGCATTATTGTTGATGCATTTCTTCTAATTGCAAGCTCCGGAAAATGGACCTGTCACCTGCTCGCTCGTTCGCTCGTTCGCTTGGCTTGCGCTCGGGCAGGTCCAGCTTACGCTCGACGTGCTCGTGCTTGGAGAAAAAGGAAAAGAAAGCACCGGCGAGTGCACGTTAGGTTGCTTACCGCAGCCAGCCTCCTGCAGCCAGCGTTCTGCAGCCGTATGGATTGTTCCTCCGCAGCCGTATGTCATCATCGCCCGCGTGCAAGCAAGCCACTCCCCTAAAGATCGCGATCAAGCTGGACGCGATCGAAAAAAGCGATCTGGAGCTGAATTAGACAAGCCTAGCTAGCTACAAGCCCCCGAGCGTTGGCTGCATCGCTGCCTGGTTTTGATCCTTGAAAGGAGCCGCTAGCCTCCGGCTGCCGCTGGCCCTTGCATGCGGGCGTGCGAGTGTGCGAGCGTGCGAGCGTGCATGGTTGCGGTCGGAAGCCCGAGACCAGTCCAGGCCGCCCCCAAAACATCGCGGCCCGCAGCGGAACCAGGTTTGCGCCGTAGCTGCGGGCCCAGCCTGGGCGGCTGTTTTTCGCCTTCCTCCTCTTCCCCCCACAGCGTGCTGGAGCTTCGCCGGTCACGCTACGGCGAGCAAAGTCCAAGTCTCCGGCCGCGGCGCGTGGCGTATGCCACCTCGCGCCTTCAGGCTTATCCCGAGCCCTCGCGTCTGCGCGCTGTCGCATCCACCCGCCCACGCCAGCGGAGCCTAGCCTGGCTGCCGCCTTCTCTCCCTCCCTTGCCTCCCTTTCTTGCCTCCCTTCCTTGCCTCCGGCGGAAGCAGCAGAGCGGAGCGGAGCGGAGCGGAGCGGGGGGGCACGATCCAATCCAGGCCAGAGAGTAGGCGAGGATGGGAATGGTGCACTCACTCGCGCCTCCCTCGCTCGGCTCGCTCTTCTTTCCTTTCCTTTCCTTTCCTTTCCTTTCCTGAGTGCCTTGCCTTGCCTTGCTGATGATGTTGTCCACGAACCCGCCATTTGCACGCACAAATGCACAAACGCACCACGCGCGCGCGGGACTTTTGCGCAGTTGCAAGTCTGCAGCGGACTTCCTGAAGAGCGTGTTTGCCCTTTTCTTCACTTCCGATGCATGCGCGGGGGACGAATGGTCGAGAGGATGCATGCATGAATGAATGAATGAATGAATGGCATAATTGAACGAAACAATGGCATCGACCCTCATCGCGCGCAGCGAGCGGAACATCATCAGCGCGAGGCCGCACGACTCCGCGTTGAATCGGGCTCGCGCTTCAGGCTGCGCGCGCTGACGCAACTTCGTCTTCTTCTTCTCCACCAAGTTCAAGTTTATCGCCGGCGGTCCTCGAGTTCTTCTTCTTCTTCGAATTCTTCGAATTCTCCAAGTTCATTCGCGCGATCGGTCGCTCACTCCAACCCACCGCGTTGCGTCGCGTCGCGTCGCGTCGCGTTGCTTCGCACCGTTGGGATGGCGATCGCGGCGCGATGATCACGATGAAGCCTGCCGCGATGACGTTGCCGAGGGAGACCAAGATGCACGACGGGAGCGACAGCAACTGCGCGGGTGGGCCGCCCCGGTGGGTGGGATTTTTCTTCTTTTTGCTTCTTTCCTCCGGAAAAGCCTTTCTCGATCATTTTCCTCAACAAGCTGGGACCAGAATTCCCAGCGCACACGCTGCTCCTCTTCTGACGTCGGCCGCGTGCGCCGCGCCTCGAGCCACGCCTCGCCAAGCCAGCCCAAGCCAGCCCAAGCCAAGCAGCCCAAGCCAGCAGCCGCCGCGAGGCGCAGCGAGCCGAGGGAGGCAACGGGAGGGCGGCGACTGGCCTCGCTTCGCCCTGCGCGCTTGGGCGCACGGCGGCCAGTGGCGGTTGCCGGTCCTCATGCGTGCGTGCTACGGGATTTCGCTGCGGGATCCCGGCCGCCCCACGAGCATGCTAGGCAGCTTGGCCGCGGCCCGCAGCGCGCCCGCAGTTCTACCGCGTGCCTTTCGCATACGATCATACTAGCACACCGTACGTATGGGCGGTGCCTTCGCGTGACAACTTCGCGACAACAGTAAAAGCAGCGGCAGATCAAGCAGCAGAGCTCGCAAGCGTCCGGCCCGTGCCGCGCGCGCGTACGCGCCGGGCCGCGAAAGGCAGCCCGCGGGCGGGTCGCTTACTCGACCTGACCGTGAGTGTGCTTTTTGCGAACGGCCGCTCAGATGCAGAGCAATTCAATGGATGGATGGACGGACGGCTGGGGGGGTGCCTGGCCGGACGGATGTGTGGATGGATGAATGGATGGATGGATGGTCAGCGCCTCGTTTCGGATGCGCGTGCAGCACCGCGAACGATCAGAAGCTCGCGCGTCTTGTCCGATTGTTCACAATCGCGAGGAGCGACCCTCGCCTCGCGGCCGCTGCAGCCAGCGAGCGCACCCAGGCAGCTAGCTAGCTAGCTAGCTAGCTGGCTAGCTAGCTCGCTAGCAAGCGAGCGAGCGTCCCTGCGCACTGCGGGGCACACGTGCCGCCCGCAGCGGCAAGCTGCAGCCCATCTGGGACTACGCTGCGGGCCAGAGCTCGGGGTGGATCCAGCCGGTGTGGGGCCCGCTTCCGCGGGGGCGTTGCCTCGCGCGCCTCCCTCTCGGCCTTGGTCTTATTTGTTTGCTTCTAATCCCCTCGCTCGCGCCGCCTGCCGCGGCCGCGCTCGGCCTCGAGCCCGAGCTGGCCGCCGCCGCTTGGCCCGGCCAGCCTCTCTCTCTCGTTCAGGCCGGCGGCGACCGGCCGGCCTCGGAGCGCGCGTCTTTCTTTCTTTCTTTCTTTCTTTCTTTCTTTCTTTCTTTCTTTCTTTCTTTCTTTCTTTCTTTCTTTCTTTCTTTCTTTCTTTCTTTCTTTCTTTCTTTCTTTCTTTCTTTCTTTCTTTCTTTCTTTCTTTCTTTCTTTCTTTCTTTCTTTCTTTCTTTCTTTCTTTCTTTCTTTCTTTCTTTCTTTCTTTCTTTCTTTCTTTCTTTCTTTCTTTCTTTCTTTCTTTCTTTCTTTCTTCTCTCGGGCGTCGCGTCGCCTCTCGCGTCGTGAGCGAGGAGATGCAGAAGCCGCGCTGCGTCCGCCCAAGGGATCTTGGACCTGTCGCAGTTGCGCGAGAGCTCGCTGTCGAAGCCGATCCTCGCGTCGCACACGCACGTTTCCCGCCAACACCGGCACCTTCGAGCGAGATTTAGCTGATCAAGCAGCAGGGCGCAGCGACCAGGAGGAATCTCGCCGCGAGGCGCGGCAGCCAGCAACGGGGAGACCCTCCGCGCGGCGTCTCCCGCACGGCGTCGGCACGCTGGCGGGTCCGGGTTTCTGCGGCTGGCACCGACGCGACCTGCTCGGATCGCGCGGCTGCTGCACTGCAAGAGCGAGCGCCGTTGGTGGCGGCAGGCAGGATCGGCAACGCCCGCTGGCTAAAATTCATCCCTAACTTGATAAAATGCGCAACTGTCTGTTCGTCTGTATATATATCATGGTAGTATTGGCCGCTGCATTTCGAACGCGGTAGGCAGAAAGGGCGGGTCGTGGACAAATAAAAGAAAGCAGCAGCATGAACGCATCGCCTCGACGAATGAACGATCGATCGCACAAGCTCGCGAGCGCGCCATTTGTGTCTTCTCCCGTGTCGTCTTCTTCCTCGCGGACACCGCAGGCGCCGGGCAGACGCCCTGCGCACGCCCGCTCGCACGCTCGCAGGCGCTCGAGGCCGCGCTCGCAGTTGCCGGCCTCGAGCATCAGCGAGCGGCAGCAGCAGGCATCGATCGAGCGAGCGCGATTTGGGGCGTGGAGACGGCGGCGGCGCGTCCCCGCTGGCGGCGCCTTCTTCACAGGGCGGGGCCACTTTGCTTCTCTGTTGGGACTGAGCTGCGGGTAAGTTAGTAGCGTCGCGCGGCGGTGGCGTACGAGTGGGGAGGCGCAGCGGCATCAACATTGGCGGCGACAACTGCAAAAGCTCGAGCGGGGCGAGCGGGAAAGGGATGAGACGCGAGCGACCCAGGCCGCGCTGCGGCTGCCGCTACCGAGGATCTCGGGGCGCGTGCCGCTGCTTTGCGTGTCCGTCTGTCTGCATGGGTCCAGGCGGTGTGGCGTGCGAAGTGAAAATGGACGCAGGAATGGAAATGGATGGACAGATGGATAATCGGCTGGCTGGCTGGCTGGCTGGCCGGAAAGCAATGCTTGGCTTTGCATGAATGCTTTGCTTTGCTTTGCTTTGCTTTGCTTTGCTTTGCTTTGCTTTAAATGAAGAAATGAGTGGCAGGCCAGCGAGGTGGATGCCGTCGGAGCGGGTGGGTGGACTGGTTGGACGGATCGACTGATTCATTCCTGGCCGCTCGGGTACACCGCCGTGCGCACCCGCGCTGACCTGCAGAGAGCAAGTGCACTGCACGCGGCCTGCCTGCATCAGCACCATGATGCAGACGCTGCTAGAACCCGCCACCTTTGAACGACTCGTGGCTAGCGCCGCGCCACGAGCTCCTTCCTGGCTCCGGCCTCCCTCGCGCCTCCCTTTTCTTTCTTTCTTTTTTTGCTTTCTTTGCTCCTCGGTCGACCCGATCTGCGTCGCCTCCTTCCTCCCCCCCCTCCCACTTCCAGCCCCGCACCTGTCAGCTGTGGGGGCAACTGCCATGGCCTGGCTGGTCTCCGCCGGCCACGAGCTCACTCTCTGCTTTGCTCTGCTCTGGTTTTTGCTGCCCTCCCCTGCCCTTCCCTTCCCTTCCCTTCCGTGCTGCGCTGTGCCTCCGCGCAGCTGCTCCATGCCGATCCTGCGCGGCCGGCCTGAGGGGCGCAGTGGGCGCCAGAGGGACGCCAACCGCAGCCGGGAGAAATGAAAAGAAAAAGAAAAAGAAAAAGGGAAAAGAAAGGAAAGGAAGAAAGAAAAAGGTAGAAAAAGGCGTGCTTCGTGCGCTGCTTGCTACCTAGTCCCGCTTCGCCTCGAGCACCGCGCAGGCAAGCCAGCATAGCAAACGAGCAAGCGAAGCAAAAACATTGAAAAGGAAAGCAGCCGGAGCCGGAGCCGGAGCCGAAGCCAAGTCCAGCCGAGAAGCAAAACCGCAACCCGATCGACCCGGGGCTGGCAAACCTGAAACGCGCAGAGCTTGCATCGAAGAAGCAAGCCCAGCTCAAGCAAAGCCCACCACCAATAAACCAAAATGATCAACAACGAGACCAACCACCACAACCCCGGGGCCGTCGACCCCGAGGCGCAGCAGCAGCAGAGCAACCTGCCGCCCGAGTCGTTCTCGTTCTCGCCCACCGAGGACAAGCGCGACGACGAGACCGATGACGTCAAGAAGCCCGAGTTCGAGCGCCAGCCCGATGCCCCCTGCTGGCCCACCTTCACCTCGGGATGGTGGAACCAGTTCAGCACCGCCCAGAAGATTGGCCTCATCGGAGGACCCCTCCTCGCCATCATCGCCTGCTGCATCGAGATCTCCGATGAGCACCCGGACGCCAACGAGGCCCTCGGCATGACCATCCTCATTGTGTTCTTCTGGATTTTCGAAGTCGTCCCCATTCCCGTGACCTCGCTCATGCCCCTCGTCCTCTACCCGCTCGCAGGCGTCCAGCGCGGCCGCACCCTCGCCGGCGTCTACTACAACCACGTGTCTTTTCTCTTCCTCGGTGCCTTCCTCGTCGTGCTCGGCATTGAGGAGGCCATGGCCCACAAGCGCTTCGCCCTCTGGGCGCTCAAGTTCTGCGGCACCAAGCCTCGCCTCGTGCTCCTGGGCTTTATGCTCATCACCGGCCTCGTCTCCATGTTCGCCAGCAACACCTCCACCACCATTCTCATGTTGCCCGTCATCAAGGGCTTCCTCGAGGGCCGCACCGACTCCCCGGATGGCAAGCGCTTCGAAAAGGCCTCGATCCTCGGCATCGCCTTCGCCGCCACCACCGGCGGTACCGGTACCATCATCGGCACCATCCCCAACCTCGTCTTCTCGCTGCTCTACTCGGGCACCTTCCCCGCCGCCCCCGCCATCACCTTCCAAAACTGGATGGCCTTCGCCTTCCCCATCGCCTTCATCATGCTCTTCGTCTCCTGGGGCATGCTCTGCCTCATCTTCCTCCGCGGCGTCTCCATCGACCTCAACGCCGAGGGTCTTGCCCGCGAGCGCCGCGCTCTCGGCCCCATGACCCGCGACGAGATGGTTCTTGGCATTGTCCTGGCCCTCATGGTCCTCCTCTGGCTCATCCGCCCCTACGCCATCTCCCCCTTCATTGGCACCTGCGCCGCCGACACCTCGCTCAAGTCCGAGGCCGCCTGCGAGGCCATTGACGGCAACGTCTGGACCTCCTTCATCAACGACGGCACCATCGCCATCATCGGCGGCATCGCGCTCTACTTCATCCCCTCCTCCTCGCGCTCCGGCGAGATGCTCCTCACCGAGTCTGCCTTCAAGCGCCTTCCCTGGGGTGTCGTGCTGCTCCTCGGTGCCGGCTTCGCCATCGCCAACGCCGTCGCTGCCAGTGGCCTCTCCACCGAGATCTCCTACATCATCGTCGGCGTCGCGGACCTTTCCCCGATGGCCATCGTCGCCGTCGTCGTCGTCATCGTCAGTCTCATCACCGAGCTCATCAGTAACGCCGCCGCGATTACGCTCTTCGGCCCCATCCTGCTCGAGCTCGCCGTGCAGCAGCAGATCAACCCCCTCCTCCTCGGTCTCCCGGCCACCGTCGCCGCTTCGCTCGCCTTCGTGCTGCCCACCGCCACCCCGCCCTCGGCCATCGCCTTCGCCAGCGGCAAGATCACCTTTTACGACATGGCCAAGGGCGGCATCTTTGTCAAGCTCATCGGCATTGTGCTCACCATTCCCTTCGTCTTCCTCACTGGCCGGGTCTTTGGCGACCTCAACACCTTCCCCGAGTGGGCCCAGACCTCGCTCGAGGCCAACTAAATAAAGCGCTCTGGCTGCTGCCAGTACTGCAGTTGCTTGCTGCAGTTGTGTCCTCACGTCCCAGATCAGGAAAAGTGAAGAGAGGACAGCTCATCTCCGAAGAGAGAGAGAGAGAGAGAGAGAGAGAGAGATCACGAAGTTTATCTTCTGCTCTCGGAGGTCACGTGCCGGCCTCGGGCGACCGAGTGAGCTAGCGAACTAGCTAGCTGGCCATGAAGCCGGAGGCGGTCAAGGCAAGCGCAAGCGCAAGTCTTCGTTTTGGGGATGGACTGCGGACTCAAGTCTGAGCGCGCCCGCTTTCTCGTTGTTTTATTTTGCGTTCTCAGACCTGATTCGCGCCATCCAACCACAAAAACCTATCATAACTCACCAAACCAAAAACCCATATTTTGCTGCTCTTTGAAAAAACAACAAGCTGGCTCGACAAAAGGCACCGAAACTTTGCCTTCAATCATTCCATCGAGGTAAACTTCTGCATAAGCCTTCACTCCAAAACTGATCACGGCCGAGCCTACAGGGATCTCAACAAACGCATTTCCTTGTGTACGTATTGAAAAGACGATGGGGTGTTGCTCATCATTTGAACCTTTTCGACGTATATAAAAAGCGCCTTGTCTACTGTGCATCGTGAGAAATACACGCGTCGGTTTTCCAAAGAACTGAATGCGCTGCTGAGTTCGACGTCTGGAATCCTTTTTGTGGACAGTCAGCTGCAGTGAATGCGTTACACTTCTATCTCTTGTACGAACATTGTCTTCTTATTCCAGACTCCGTCGCAAGCGCAACCAAGTCCTTTTTTGCAACTGGGTCGTTCTTTCAACGTCAGTGCGCCGCAATTGAGTGACACATCCTTGGCCTGCCGCCAAACTTGGCGGCCCTTTAATTTGGGTCAACGAGTATCGCGTGCAAGGTCCTAGTTTTCGTTCTTCTAAAAAAGGATTTGCATTGTGCCAGTCTGACTGGAACTGAGATGCAACGACATCCATCATCTTGAAAAAGGTTTTCCCCTCTTTCTTCCTTCCCACCAAGATCTTTCTCTCATCCTCGGCAACATCGGCGATCGATCACTTAAAAATACCAAAGTTCCTAGCTCGTGCGTCATCGCTTTGCCAGCGTTTCATCCTCATCTTCTCTTCCCCAGAATCTTACGCTTTTACAATCGCAACCTGTTTTGGTGCTGTATACAGCATTGGCCGCACTGCCAACACCAACATCAACTTCAACTTCAGTGCTCTCGACGATAGAAAACAGCAAAGTAGTGCCCACTCAAATTTAGGTGCCCTGCACCTTCCGCACGTGCACGCGACGAGCACGCTGCTCGAGGACAATATACACACGCACACACGTATACACATTATTCGACGCGCACGCGAAGAAGCCGCGATGGCGGACTCGCGCGTGGCACCAGAGAGCCGCGAGCGCGAAGACAGCAGCGACGTCGAGGACCGAGCCGAGGAGGTCAGCGACCGCAGTCTCCGTGAGGAGCAGGGACCCGAGGAAGCTACCATTCCCGACGGCAAACTGAGCACGTATTTTTGCGAGGGTAAACCTTCGACATACCTCGGCACCGAACATCCTCGCCAAGAGAGCGACGCGAAGCTGAATCGCGACGACGATGACGGCGTCGCCCGCAGACGTAGCTGGAGAGCGCGACGCATGTCCGCGCTGCCGCCATTGCAGCTGCGTCAGGATGCAGAGTGCATGGCCACCTTTACACACGAATGGCTCGCGCAGTTCTCTACTGCGCAAAAAGTCGGCCTGATCCTTGGTCCAATTATCGCCATTGTCGCTTCAAGTGTAGAGATCTCCGACGAGTACCCCAAGGCCAATGACGCCCTCGGCATCACGCTCTTCATCGTCTGCTGGTGGGTTTTTGAAGTCATTCCAATCGCCATCACCTCGCTCCTGCCACTTTTGCTTTACCCGCTGGCATCTGTGCAGCGCGGACGCATCATCGCAAGTCAATACTATAACTTTGTCTCCTTTCTTTTCATCGGCGCCTTTCTCGTCGTGGTTTCCATTGAAAAGGTAGGAGCGCATAAGCGCTTCGCACTTTGGGCACTCAAGTTTTTCGGCACAAACCCACGCATTGTGCTTTTCGGGTTTATGCTCATCACCGGGGTTGTTTCCATGTTTGCAAGTAACACGTCCACCACGATTCTCATGCTCCCCGTGGTCAAAGGTTTTCTCGAGGGTCGCACTGCGAGCCCCGATGGCAAGCGCTTCGAAAAAGCTGCTCTTCTCGGCATCGCATTCAGCGCTACCTCGGGCGGCACTGGTACAGTCATTGGAACTGTTCCAAATCTTGTCTTTTCGCTGCTCTTTAGTGACACCTTTCCGTCGGGCCCCTCGGTCAACTTCCAGTCGTGGATGGCTTTCGCTCTTCCCATTGCACTGATCATGATCGTTTCCGCCTGGGCCATTCTCTGCCTCATTTTCTTGCGTGGCATCCACCTCGACCTCAATGCAGAGGTACTTCGCCGCGAGAGCGAGGCGCTCGGGCCCATTATCCGAGACGAAAAGATTATTGCACTCGTATTGGCCATCATGATTCTGCTCTGGCTCATTCGCCCATACGTCATCGACCCGTATCTCGGCTTTTGTGACGGTGATGAATTCATTGGAACAGAGGCTGCCTGCGAATCCATCACGGGCTACGCGTGGGAGACCTACATTGATGACGGTACGATTGCTTGCTTTGGGGCCGTCTCGCTCTTCTTCATTCCTAGTTCCACAACGCGCGGTGCCATGTTGCGCGACGAAAGCGCTTTGAACCACCTTCCCTACGGTGTAATTCTCTTGCTTGGGGCCGGCTTTGCTATCTCCAACGCCGTTTCCAACAGCGGTCTCTCGATCGTCATTGGCTCTCTCATTGTGGATGTTGTCGGGCTTTCCCCGCTCGCCATTGTCGCAGTTATCACGGTGGTCATTGGTATTCTTACTGAGCTCATCAGTAACACTGCCACAATCACGGTACGTTTCACGATTTTCTCTCGATGCAAAACACGCAGCGTCCAATCTCACAATGACATGGAAAAATTCACGTTATGCCATCCCGTTTGCCACCCTGCTTTGCACAGCTTTTCTTGCCCATTCTCTTTGACCTCGCCATCCAACAAGGAATTAATCCCATGCTTTTGGGGTTGCCGGCCACGGTGGCTGCTTCGTTGGGCTTTCTTTTGCCAACAGCCACTCCCCCGGCAGCCATTGCTTTCGCAACGGGCAAGCTTTCCTTTTATGACATGGCCAAAGGAGGGTTCTTTGTCAAGCTTGTGGGTATGGCGCTCACCATTGCCTTTACCTTTGTGACTGGAAGCACCTTTACAGATCTCAATACCTTTCCTGCCTGGGCAGTCCAGGCATAAACTCGGGAGTCTAGGAGAAGCCCTCAAATCAAGGCAACGTCAGACAGCGATTAGCCCTGGCTAGCCACATAAAACGGGACGAAATTGGGACGAAATCTCTGCTCACGTTATCCGTCCGGACACGCTCAGATCTACACCGCGTGCTATGAAATTGAGCTCAGTTTTAGTATTCCATGTCTAGATTAAAGTTTGAGATTCTGAAAAGTGTTCTTGATCGATATTTAGATGAAAGACTGATTTGGCGGCTGCGAGTATAAAGTAGTATACTAATTAGAATAGGTCTCGACCCAAAAAAAGTGACGAAATTTAGCCAGGGTTACGTACGTTCGTCATGTTGTGGGAAAAAAAAAAAAGCAAAAATAAGAAAAATGAAAGAAAAGCATCAAAAATCAAAAGCTATATTTTCTGCTTGAGCCGCTCCGCCGCCGTAAGCATATTAGAAATGTGCATGACCAAAGCAGGGTCGTCAGGCTTGCCGCTCTCCTTGAGAAGTTTGTGACATGCCATGTAATATTCGAGACCTTCGCTGTACGCGCGAAATGCACCGCGATAGTCATCTTTGGTCTCAGCAAAACGGGCCTTTACACGCAGTTCGTCACCATAAACACCGGGATTGAACAGTCTCGTGCGGGCCATTTGCAAGATGATGCGCACACGGTCGGGATAGCGATCCGTTTGCGGGAGTCCGTAGTTTTTCCCGTCAGACCAGACGCCTCTGCAGAGCAATGGCTCCAGCGAGGACATACGCGAAAGATAGCCCTGCATGCGCTCGCAAATGACGCCCCGGTTGTCACGTCCACCGGGACGCGGAGGAGACACTTCGAGCACGTTGCAGAAATTTTCCAGGGCAGCTATGTAATAGCGATATGCCTTGTCAAATTCTTTGGCTTGATCCGCAGCAACGGCGCTCTTGGCAGCTTCCACAGCGCTCGACTTGAACTCTTGCGCGCGGGACGTTGGCGCCTGTCCCATACGACGAATGTGCTCACGCCCTTGGCGGTCCTCCTCGGCTGCAGCGCGCTGCCGAAGTTGCACACGCTCGCGCTCGGCCCGTAGCTGCGCTGCGCGATTTGCGCTCTCCTCCTCGGCGGAAGCCCGCCTTTGCCGCGACGCTTCCTCTTGGTCAAGCATCTTCCTGGCCATTACAGGGGACGGGGGTTCGGGTGTCTGATGTTCTTGTGAAGGAGTGTGCTGCTGGCTTCGGGCGCGCTCCTCCAGCTGCCTTTGGAGCGACGCCGCTGCGGCCGCTTCTTGGGGACTCGGTGGCTTGGCTGTGTTGCCTTGCTGTGCGGGAGCCCCGGAGGAAGTTGGTGCCTTTCGCACGTCGACACTCACGCGTGGCGGCATGGATGGGGCCGAATTCTCTCCTTCTCCTTCTTCCTCGTGTCCCGCCTCGTCAGCCTTCGTTTCGTCTCCGGGCACCGGGGGCTCGGAAAGCCGGACGCTTGCGACGCGTCGCTGCAAGTCTTCGAATTGCGATGCAAGATCCTCGTACGACAACTCAGGGGCCTCGGCCTTTGCCGCAGGCGGTGTTTGCGCCGCAGTCTCTGGGTTCGGCGCGGTGGCCATCCCTCCTACGGGCGCGCTCGTCGAGGAGGCCTGCATCTCCTTCCAAGCGGCCTCTGCTTGGTCGGGCGGTGGCGGCGGCGGCGGCGGCGACGACGACGACGACGACGACGAATTGTGCGGCGCGTCTGGAGCCGTAGCCGGCGCTTCGGCGGGCGAGCTTTCTGCGGCATTTGACGCAGAGTCTTGGCCCTGTTCAGAACCATGGCCGAGCTGAGCTTCGATGATAGATTCCGCGGTCTCGCCGTCTTCCTCGGTCTTGCTGGCCTCGACGGCCTCGCCAGAGCCGCTGCGCATGACATCGGGGATGTCTGCGAGATTGATCTCGTCCACATCGTACGCCGATCCAGAGTCCTCCATCAGGCGGCTGTACTCTTCCTCGGAGACGACGTAGGTCACGGGGATGATGCCCTGGCGCGTCCCATCCTCCGTCTCCGCGAGCCACCACTCGTCGCGGCGTTCAAGCGTACGCAGCCGCGTGCCCTCCGACACCCCGAGCTCGTCGTCATTCTCCGCCTCGAAGTCGTACGCCGCCACCACGAAGCCGCCCACGTCGTCCTCGTAGTCGTCGGGGTCCGCGTCCATGCTCGCCCCAGGCTCGCGGTCCGCGCCAACAAAAAAAGCAACCCGCGACGCGGACGCGGACGCGGCCCTCGCGCGCGCGCGCAGCCCCGCCGCCCCGCCCGCGCAGCCCCCCCCGCCCCGGGGAGCCACCACTCGTCGCGGCGTTCAAGCGTACGCAGCCGCGTGCCCTCCGACACCCCGAGCTCGTCGTCATTCTCCGCCTCGAAGTCGTACGCCGCCACCACGAAGCCGCCCACGTCGTCCTCGTAGTCGTCGGGGTCCGCGTCCATGCTCGCCCCAGGCTCGCGGTCCGCGCCAACAAAAAAAGCAACCCGCGACGCGGACGCGGACGCGGCCCTCGCGCGCGCGCGCAGCCCCGCCGCCCCGCCCGCGCAGCCCGCGCAGCCGCGTAGCGCGGCCTCGGCGCAGCAGGCACTCGCTATCCTGGACGCACTGCCGCTGCTCGCGCCCGCGTTTCTGTTCTGCTTGCATCCACGGATCGTTCTTGCACGTGTATACGTACATAGTACATGCATATGCAATGGCATGCTCGCTGCCGGGCCTGCGCGACTATGCCTATAGTACTATCCCCGCGCGGCGACGCGGCGCAGACTTGGACGGGCTGGAGCGAGACGAGACGAGACGAGACGAGACGAGACGAGACGGGACGAGACGAGACGAGAATAGACGAGACGAGAAGAGCTGACTCGAAGATGGCATGAGATGGCATGAGATGTGAGCTGACCTGGGATGGCGCTGGCAAGCCCGGCGGCGGCAAACCCCGGAGGGCGAGCGGCGATGGCGGCGTCGGTGTCGGCGGGGAGCGTGCGGTGCCTGCACCTGGCGGCGCCGGCGTCGGGGCCGGTGCTGGAGGTGCTGCGCGCGGCGCTGGCGGCGGAGATGCCGGCCAAGGCCTTCGCGAGGCCCAAGTCCTTCGACCACCTCCACCCGTCGTCGCTGCACAAGTACGGCGTGCGCAAGCACGCCGACGTGGAGACCAGCGACCGCGCGTGGAGGCTGCAGCAGGACGGGTGGCGCGGCATTGACGGCGCCAAGGTCGACGACCTCCTGCGTCTCGGCGCCGCGTACAAGCACGTACTCAATAACGCAAACGTGGCCGTGCTCAAGCGTCTCACCTGGGACGACAGGGACGAGAACATCGAGGAGGGCTGCTACCTGCGCGTCTTTGTCACGCCGAGGCGGTACACGCAGATTGTCTGCGCCGAGGACGTCCGAGCCGCGACAGACGACTTTGTCGTCGTTCGGAAGCCGCGCAACCTGCCATCAGTCTCGCGCGTCGATAACCTCTATGAGAATGTCCAGCATTACACGGAAAACATCTTGGGCGCCGAGCTTTGGCCCGTGCAGCGCCTCGACGAACCAACGCAGGGCCTCATTCTCTTTGCGCGCAACCTAGACTTTTGCAAGGTCTTCAATCGACTCATTCAACAAAAGGAGCATGTGGAAAAGTGCTATTCTTTCATTGCAGAAGCGGCCTCCTCGACGCCCACTTCTGCCTCGCTTCCGCCCGATGGGACGCTTCTAACTCACTACATGGATTTGCGGAGCGGTGGTGCCAAGCGTGTCGCGGACGAGTGTGAGGCCGGCGGCTGTGACAAGGAAGCCTCGCTCATTGTTCTTGGTCATGCTCCCGTTCCGGGTCACCCGCGTCGTCGCTTTGTGCAAATCCAGCTCCTCACAGGCCGGACGCATCAGATTCGGGCACAGTTCGCGCACATTGGGTGGCCCCTCGCAGGCGACTGCATGTACCATCCTGACCTTGCCTCGCCAGCAGACCTTGATTTTCTTCTCAAATGTTACCGACTCGCCTTTACTTACCAAAACGAGCGTGTTGAGGTCAATCTTGAGCCGGAATTCTCGCCAGACGATATCGAGGCTGTCAAAAAGCCACCTTGTGATAGTGATGAATCGACAAAAAGTGCAAATTAGTTCTTTGTCTGGCTAAGTATACGTATTCACGAACAACAAACGTGCTCAAGTGTGCCCCAGAATAAGAAAAATTAACATGGGGGTGCCGAAGTGCCAATTGCCTTTGACGAATTACACTTTTTTGAAGACCTGCGAACGTGCTCGAGTGTGCCATAAAAGGAAAGACCTTCAAATGGCTTCGGGAACATCATGCTCACGTGCTCGAGTGTGCCATAAAAGAGAAGACCTTCAAATGACTTCGGGAACATCATACTCACGTGCTCAAGTGTGCCAAAAAGAAAGATTTACACAACCATGATTTTTTGCTTCTGTTTCCCCGTTGCAATCAAAATTTTCATTTTGCACAGTCATTGTAGTATATTATTATTATCTTTACTCACGCACAGAGCTGATCACTGCCACACGGGTCGACGCGTCGGCACACGCCGTGCTGCTCGCGTCGTAGGTTTTGCTGCCCGCGCGGGCGTTTGCAAGACGCGAGATGCCGTGCCCAGAGATGACGTTGCGGCACGTGCCTTGGACGCCACAGTGGCCGTATTTGCAAGTCGAATGGTGGCCGGAACGCGTTGTGAATTCTTGTCTGGTGAATCGTTCTCATCATCGGATGCAACGCGCTGACGCGCAGCCTTCTTATCTGATGGCGGGATCACTTGTGGTGTGTTCTTCCAGGACACTTGCTTTTTGGCCTGGTCCTTGGCCGCGTCATTTGGCTCGGGAGAGCTTACATTCGCCTGAATGTTGTCCAGAGAAGTGCGACGCTCGCAAAGACTGTTGTCCTGGCTCGCCACGGACCGAGCAACGGGGGGAGGCACCGACGCTGCGGTCCTTGGCGGCGTCGACTTTACTGCCGCAACGCTTCGTGACTTGGCCACTGTCGTGCTCGTGCTCATGCTCGTGCTAGTGGCGGTGGTGCTCCGCGCCGCGTGCGAACGTACGCCTTCCAGGGATGCACGACGCGCAGCATTCTTGCCCACAGAAGATGGTGATGGCGATGCCATCGCAGCAACTGTAGGTGCGGCAGGCACGGGAGGCGGCGCCACGGCTGCTGCAGAACCTGGCCCTGCAATTGACGAACGAAGCTGTTGCCGCAAGTTAGCGACCTCCATCTTGGCGGCGTGAAGATCTGCCTCGAGCTTGGCAACCTGACCCGAACTCTCGGATTGGCGATCCTGAAGCTTGTCACGCAAAGCCTTAATTTCCTTGCCGTCAGATTCTTTGAGACTGACAAAGCGGTCCTCGTACCGTTTGGTGATCTTTTCGGCATCCTTGGCGGCTTGCGCACGGATCGTGTCTTGTTCGATTCGCGCCTCTTCAAGCTTTCTATTGAGCATCTTGATCTTGAGCTCGAGCTGGTGCGTGCGGTCTTGCGCCTGCTTCATGGCGGCCCGCTGTTTCGAAGACTCGCCCACACGCTCCTTCTTTTTCGCTTTACCGAGCTCACACTGGCGCACGCGCGCCGCAAAATTGAGCGAGCATGTTGACTCCTGCACGTTAAAGGTTGTCGGGCTGACTTGTAAAATCATGAGCGCCTTGTTGTCCTTTCCAAGCGAATCTTGCAAGAGGGTGGTCAGCTTGGAGTTGCGAAAGGGAACATGGGCAGCCTTGGACTCGAGGGCCGAAATGACGTCGCCAAGGCAGCTCAAGCTCTTGTTAATGGCCTGGGCCTCCTTGAGCTGGACGCCCTTGACGCCAGACTTGGCCAGGCGCTCCGATCCTGCCAAATCGACGAGGACCAGCTTGCCAAATGTACTACGGCCGGTCTCATCGTTGGCGCCGTGCACAGACACAATCACGACCGAATGCGAACGCGAACTCGCCATGTTCATCTTTGTATGAGCCGAAGAGCGGTTCCGCGCTCCAAGCTCCATGACCTCAATAACCTCCTCGACACTCTTGACCTCGATCTCGACGCATCCAGGCATGTGTACGCCGTCACGATCATTCGCACGAATCTCCAGATAGGTAGGACCATTGCTGCCGCCCTTTTCTTCGGCCACGACGTCGCTCTGCTCGGGATGCGAAGCCAGGAGATCAATGACCTTTTCGCAGTAAATCTCAACGTTTTGTACCTTGAATCGGTAATGTGCACCTCCCGCGCGACGCTGTGCGTTGGCGCGAAAGAGCTCCTCGAGCGCGAGATAGTTGATGCCGCGGTTCTCCGGTCCATCGCCACCGCTCATGGTGTAAGTCTTTCCAGAACCGGTCTGGCCGTAGGCAAAAATGCAAGAGTGGAAGCCATCCATGACAGATTCGACGAGCGGGGACACCTCGTCAAAGACGCTTTCCTGCGAAGAAGTAGGACCAAAGACGCGGTCGAATTCATACTCGCTGGTCTTGGTCGACACCGTACCAGCAGCTGAAGTCGCACTCGTGGCAATGGTGAGACGTTCGTCATCAAGGGGCTCGATGGCCACGTTCGAGTCTTCCTTTTCTAAGTCACTCGAAAGAACAGGGCGGATTCGGCACATGACACGAATGTTGCCCTTGAGGTTGTGAACCATATTAAGGAGCTGCTTGCGACGCTTTTCCTCTTTTAAGAATCGAGCTTGGGCGTCCTTGCGACGAGCATCGCACTCACTGACGCGAGTCTGCAACGTCTTGACCATGGCCGCAAAACTGGCTGCAGAGTTGCTAAAGGCCCCCCGGAAGTCGTTACTCAGATCGGCAAACTCGAACTTTAGCGTAGAAAGCTTATCGCGAAGCTGCTTGACCGCCTCTGCGTGCGCATCCTTCTCCATTTGGAGCTCCTTTTGCAGCGCAAAGACATGGTCCTTGGTCTTGCGCAAACTGTCCTTGGTGCGACTAAGTTCAGCCTTGGTTTCCTGGTACTCTTCCTTGGAGATGTTCAGCGTGAAGAGCTTCTCACAAAGATCATCGACCTCGGGGCTGGAGCTAGTATTCGTTTTTTTCACTTGAGGTGGCGCGTCTGCGGGTGCCACGCGAGCTCCTTCACCTTCGCCCTCGTCCTCGGCGCCTTCGTCGCCTTCCTCAATGGACTCCTCGACGGCGCGCCGATCCTGCTCGGCGACACCAAGTGCGGCCTCCTTTTGGACAGCTTCCGTGGCCTCGTTGACGTCATCCCAGGTCATTTTCAGGGTGTTCATCTCTTCGTCAACTTCGCGAAGTGTTGGGTGCTCTTCGGTTGACACATTGCAGGACCTCCAAGCTTCGGTGCAGGCCTTAATTTGAGCCTCCATCAGCCGAAAGTGCGTGAGCATGACGCGGTTGCGATCTTGCAACTTTTCGCACTCGAGTTGATAGCCGTGCTTGCTGCGCTGCAGGCTGGCGACAGTGTCTTGAAGGTCCTCCACGGCCTCAACCAGTTCTTGGTTTCCGGCCTCAAGTTGTTTACATTTGTCCTTGTAAGTTGACGCCATGCGCTCTTGCACACGTGCGAGCGAGGCCTGGGTGTTGAGCGTATTGATGGAGACGCGTCGACCAGACCGTTTGCTGCTGCTTGCCTTGCTGCTGCTGCCTGCTGAGCCGCTAGCATCAGCTCCGCGCATGAGCTGCTGCTGAGGCGTTGATGGTGCGATGCCCTTGTCGCCACCAAGAAGGTCAAGAACACCGCGTGATGCGGGTCGCGTCATGGGTGAGCCGTCGCGGGCAGCATCTACGGGTCGCACAAGCATTTGGTTCGAGTTGGTCAAGCGGTGGCGTGTCTCTCGCGATGGGCTACTGTAGTGCTCATTGAGAAGGGCGCGGTCCATTTCCAGCAGTTTGATGCGAAGCTCTTGGAGGCAGTTCACAACGCAAATGGCACTTAGACTCGAGGGCTGGAGCAAATCGCCCGCGCTGAAAAGGGAGGTCTCGGGAAGACCCAAACGCGTTGCCTCGCGACGGAATTGGTGCAAGTTGCTCTTGGTGCGCTCCTCGTCGCTTCCGGTTTGAGCAGGGGACAGGCCAACGAGCTTGCAGAGCACCGAGCCATCTTTAAGGCCTTGCAAGAGGTCTTGGGGTTTTTCTACAACGGTGTCGCCATTCCAGTCTTCGCCAAGCTTGACATTCATGAACTCGATGACCATGTTGAACCGCTCGAGCAGCACACGATTCTGAAACGCCTTGACATCGTCTTGGTGCGGCGTCACCTGCTGCTGCTGCTGCAGCTTCGACCTGCCCGGCGTGCCAAAGAACCCCGGCATGGCCGACTTTTCCGCTTTCTGCTCGCCTCGCCTCGCCTCGCCAAGCGCAGAACACCAGAGAGCGCGATCGACGCGTGTCCACGGACCTCTTCGCGGCTTCTAGCGGTCTGCCCACGCTCGCTCCGAGGCTGACAACGACACGCAAGGCCGGCCACGGACCTCGACTGCGATCACAGCTCGAAGCTGCCGGGTTTGCCGCCTTCCGTTCGGACTTGCCGGCCACCGCCAACTCCTCGCGCAGCGCGCCCGAGTCCCGCCCGCTCGGCGCTGTCGTTTCACGCGGCGGTTTTCTCCGCCCCGGGTTTCCCCGGAGACCCCCTGGGGGTCACACTGCGAGACTTAATTATTCCGCTGCTGTCGCTATATGGTTGTGTCATCGTCGTCGGGGAAACCGAGTCGCGCAGAGTGCCCTTTTCGCCGTTTGAAAAAAATGACGGGGGCTCGCTAAGGGGCGGCTCGCCTCCCGAGCCGAGAAGACAGCGCGCGCCTCGCGCGGCGAAACGGCGAGGAGTCGGCCTCGGCTACCAGTGCAGTAACTATACGCAGACAGATCGCGAAAAGCTTGTTTCTCTCCCAATTGGCGCGGACGGCCACTGCGAGTCAATGAGCTGAGTGATGCTCGTCCTTTGGATTTTGGGATTGGCGATGTGTGACCCACGATGACCTGAAAAACCCTGCCAAGTTTACCACCCCCGAGATCTATTGAGCATTGCGTGGGATGAGAGTGTATGGATACGCTTGTGATCACGCAAAGAAGTCGCATTTAACGAGAATAGAATGAAGCGATGCCTTTGCAAGCAAGTCGTACCGCGTCAAGTAGCAGAAAGTAAAATGCGAAATCGACTTGATAGGCGTGTTGCTCTTGCCCAAAAATTGATGGCCAGAAAAGCTCGCTTTCTCATGATAATGAGATCTCCATGGGAGATGGGGGGAGGGGAGGTGAGACAAGAATTCTGGCCTGGCTTCTTCGAAATCGTGTCTATTTGTTTGGATATCTATTCACGAGATTGTCTAGATCAAGGGCGCTTGCGTTTTTTCAACAGGACGCTTGCGTTTTTTCAACAGGACGTAGAGATCATCTCGAAGCATCCTAGGTCCAGAAAAGGCAGGTGTGCAATGTCATGATCGTTACTCTTGAGACAAGCAAGAATTCTTTTGTCAATCTTGTCGTCAGTTGGCTCGTCAAAAGATAAATGCAGGGAAAATATGAATATCAGAGCGGCACGTCAACTTCAAAAGCTACTGATGGTGTTGTTGCTGCCGCTGCTGCTACTGGAGTCCTTGATATTGCCACATTCCGTTGCCTGTGCTTTCGAGTGTGCGTGGAAGGTATTTTGTGGGACGCAAGCTAGTTGGCTAGTAACGATGCGAATCCTCTTGTCTGCATTTGACCCTAGTGCATGACGCGTCAAGATCCCTTCATGGTTGTCCCTGCTCGCACAGGCTCAATCCGCTTTATTTCCTCATCGTTTTCGCCATATCGGGATAGCCCGTGCTTATATCTCCCCTCGCATTCTCGCGCCGCGTACGACAAACCTTAGTGTACTGACAGCGCATCTCCCAGCTTGGAGATGTTCTCATATTCTGCAGCGTCTTTTTCCTTTGCGTCTCGCTGTATGTACTTCAAGCCCAATGTCCGGTAAGCTGACAAGGCCTTTGAGATCACTTCTCAAGTGTTGCTGGCTGTGCTCACGCTCGGCGTCAGCATATGATCGGATGTTTAGATTGGCGGTTGACATTCAAGCAATTCTATAACCTTGTGGGGGTCATTGCTTGCATTTTGGTCGCAACTATGGTCGACACAGTGCCTCCGCGGTTTTACGAGGCACTGCTGGGTGACGTTTCCGATGATGGCAAGGGCGGCTCGAGCATGTTTGTAGCAAGTAAGCTTCCCCCGAACCCCCCAAACAACGAGGCGAAAAGTGGTGGCAAAGGCACGAAGAGCCTCCAACTCCTGGTTCGACTGCACTTGCAAAATCGCATGTTCTAGATCTCGATATGGAGGAGTGCAAAGGCTTCTCTTCATCGAGCCCGTACTTCGTGCGCTTGTTCCGGACGTCGGCGGCGCAAACTAGGTAGCATACTGGAAGAGATGCTCGAAGTTCACTCGGATACGAGGGACGAGCGAGAGACGATGCGGAGCGCTTCCGTGGGGATGTACTCATGCGTATGGAAGCAGAAATTGGAAGATTGCTTGCCATGCCTCTGAACAAAGTTCGTCCGGACAAAAAGCCGCGCTTGTTCGAGCTTCTGATCACCGCAAGCCGGCTTAGGGACCAATGGAATGGCCTTACAAAACAGCTTTGGGCTATCGTGCAGAACGATGACGAGGATTTTTTAGACCCTGAGGGTAATAACGCAAGCGAAAATCGGCCACGGGACGTACAAGGCCATTGAGAGCAACAATTTTTTAAATAAACGTCGTCGAGAATTGATAACCGGCAAGGCCATGAACGATCTCGCGGCGGAATCTCGAGTTAGCTGATCCGTAATTTTCTAATTATAAAGAAAAAACTCCACTTCTACCTGCACCATGTGCGAATCCCAACTTCTCTGCTCGTTTTAGCCTTGCCAATACCCCGGCCACTTCGTGCCCATCCCAAGCGCGGGTGACGCCCGTGCAGATCAGCCAACGGGCATCCCTCGCTCGTCGTCGTCGTCGTCCACGTCAAGCGCTTCAACGCACTTCCGGCCCTCGTGTCGGCTTTACTCCCGGGTGCAATATCTCTGGCACCTGGTCTGCTCTGATTCTTTCCATTCATTCCCCTCAAGTTCGAGCCCCCCCCCCTCCTCGCCCCGCCTCCACATGCTCAGTCTCGTTCACCATCGACAGCAACATGCTCTCCAGCTCTCGCGCCCGGGACCATTGGCACGCGCGACAGCGATCGCCGCGACGGAGCGCCATCGGCGAACTTGCGGCGCCGGGTACGCTATTACCCCGCAGCGCAGGGCCAAAGACCCGCGACCTGAAGTGCCTCTTCCGGCATCCACTTCCGGCATCGGAGTCTCCGGCCTCTGCAGAGCTCGCTTCTTCGCCTTGCGGGTGCGCTTGAGCGGGTATGCGCGACGGAGCGGCCGGTCTTGACGAAGACGACTTGCTCGGCGGGGCCAGAACGTACGAGCTGCATCGCACGGAAGCGCGCGTTGTCCAAGATAGCCTAGACCGAAAGGGAGATGAAGAGATGGATGGGGCGGGATCTGTCTGATAGCGTGCCTCTTCGTCTTGGGATCAGGTCTCCAGACAGCAAACCCGAAACCTGCGCGAGGCGAGTCCGGCCGAGTCCGCGCAGCGGCAGACGACGCTCGCGCGCAGAGAGAGCCACGGCGGCCGGCGCCGCAGCGCTGCGCGAGGATGATGGGAGCGCGCAAGATGGCGACGAGGGTGATTTTGGCGATCGTCCTGGCGCGGACGACGTGCGAGGCCGCGTGGACGTGCGAGGAGGCCTTGCGAGGGAGCGGCGACGGCTGCGACTGCGGATGCGGAGAGAGAGACCCGGACTGCGATAGCAGAGGTGGCGTCGCGGAGCTCAGATGCCACGACGAAAGCGGCCTGGTTCGTACGCCCGTGGTGAGCTCGGAATGGGTGTGCGTTGCGGAGGAAGACGTCTGTGCTCCCGTCCCGGATTGCGCTGCGCTCAACCGAGAGAAAGGCAGCGACGAGCACTCATGCGGCTCCTGCTTCTCAGGCTACACAAACAGTACGGCGGATGGCGCGTGTCGCTACTATGGCGTAGCTTTCTTTTCCGAGAATGAGAAATACCTGAATGCTTTTGCAGACTTCGAACCCATCGAATCACGCACCAATTACGATGGGCCCGAAGCAGCAGACACCGATTTCAGACCTTATGGCTCGCGTCTCTCTCTCATTCCAAGACACAACGACGAACCTTCCAAGATCATCTTAAGCATATCAGACGAAAGCAAAGTAAGCGCCACGCTATACTTGTTCAGCGGACCGGGCGATACATCATCGGATTCAGAGTTCACATTTTCGTCAGAGTTACCTGCCGATGATCTTCCCTTCGTTGACTCGGGTGACGACTGTGCAAGAACCTTTGCGTTTGGCGACGTGAACGGTGATGGAGCGCTGGACTGGATCGTTTCTTGCGCTGGATCCGCGGAAAACTACTTTCTACTTTACACTGGCACAGATGACGCAAGTTTTCCTGAACACAAGACAGAGACAAAAATTGACCTCACAGATGTTGGTGTGGACGCAGACGGCAATGTTTATCCGGTTTATCGAGCGCATCTTTTTGACTTTACGGGAGATGGACTGCTGGATGTTGTCCTCGTTCTCAATGCAGGCCTGGTGCACTTTCTCAACAATACAGGTTCGCTCGAGGCCCCAGACTGGACGAGCGCCTTTAAATTCAAGCCAGCCATTTTCCAAGCACGGAAAGCTCGTGACCTCGCCATCAGTGATGTCGATGGTGACGGACGCATGGATGTGCTGCTCATGACAAGAAAGGGCATTCACACACTGCAAAACGTTGGCACGACGTCGTGGCCAGAGTTCGTGGAGTCTGAAACGGATATGATTTTCCTCCCCGATATTCCTGACTCAAGAGCCTTGCGTTCTTTCCTGGTGTATGACTTTTTCAACAAAGGTTTCGACGAAATAGCCATTCAGTATTTCGATCGCCACATCACATACCTGAGCTCGATTCTCGTTCCAGCACCCGCTTTTGCACTGGCAGATGAAGGCACAGATAGCATACCGAGCCTCCTTCGCTGGAGACTTGACAGCTGGTCGGACGACGAGTCGGTGAGCTTTGTAGACTTTGACGGTGATGGCGACGTGGACGTTCTCAGTGTGATGGCAAACGGGTCGTCGGGTGTCCTTCAGTACTATCGCAATGAAGGCATAGGTGGTTTTGTGCAGACGAGAATCTCAAACGCAAGCTCTTTAACGTCTGGCTTTCAAGGCACGCCCCTCCAAGCCTTTGATCTTCCAATGTCGGCCTCTTCCATCACCACGGCACATTTTGTGGACATCGACGGTGACAGCGATCTGGACATGATGCTCGTCCTAGAAAATGCAAGCTTCGCCATTTACACAAATGAGAAGGGGAATTTCACGTACAAACAGGAGGCTACAGACTTTATATTTCAGAATTTACTCGACGGAGGTAGCGAAACCGGCAGTGACGCATTGCGTCGAAGGACATCAGGTGATTATGATGTTCTTGATTATGGCACAGGTGATTTTTTTACCTCTGCACCAACTCTTTCACCAATCTCTGCACCAACTCCTCCGCCATCTCCTGGACCAACTCCTTCACCCAACTTCCTATCTAGCTACTACGGTACTACCCCTAGAGAGATCGAGTCGATTGAGATCTTTCCCTCCACAGTGAGCAGTATCTTCGTACGCGTCATCTACACGGGCCTTTCGATCGATGACACTTCTGAATGTGCCACTTATTTCTTAGATTGGCCTGAGGACAATATACTCGGCGGAACATTCACAGACGTATCCGATTCATTCAAGCTTTTTTCCGAAACGTTCTGCTCGGATACATTTGTATTTGGCGATTTCGATGGTGATGGAGCCATGGACCTCATCACGAGTAACTCGAAAACCCTTAAGCTGGTGTCAAGTATACAAAGTGACAGTTCAGGAGAGCCTATCGAAGTCTTGTCATTTGATCGCTACATAAATTCTCTTTCCGCAGTCGACCTCGACGGTGATGGAGATCTGGATATCGTCGCTAAAAGTGGTAGCAGCGGGGTCAGCGAGAATGACTACTATTCAATGAGTGCATTACCAGCGCTCGCGGCCTTCATCAACACCGCGCAGGACTGTCGATCGGAATGCACCGGTAATCGGGCGGTTTGTGCTGCATCTGGCACTGCATCCGAACACAAGATCTTTGAACGTGCCGCTGACGCCCAAGGTCTCAAAAGTACTGCAGCGGCAATTGGAACATGCAATTGCCCGGCTCGGTTTCAAGGAAGTGCCTGTGAGCAGTGTGGGCCCGGGAGATACGGCTCTGAATGCGAGCAGGTCTGTCCGGACCACTCAACAACCAACCTCGAGGCAGGAACATTCATCTACCCCGATACCCCGAGCATCTTCCAATGCGAGTGTGTTTTCCCTTTTGTCATGAATGCTGACTTCAATTGCACATGTCCTGAAGGATACGAGTACGACAAGACGAACGACTCGTGTGTACCTTGTGCTCGCGGCACGTTCAAATCAGACTTGGGCTTGAAAGCTTGTGCGAAATGCCCGACAGACTTCACGACGTTTTCAAGCGGAGCCACAACCTGCGAGTCATCATATTGCGAGCTTGGGTACGAACGCGAGACGACCAACCAAACATGCGTACCATGCAAAATCGGCACGTACCGCGAGAACCGTGAGGACGCAGCTTGCTTCCCATGCCCAGAAGGTCGTGAGTATACGGTCTCGACTGGGACCTCCTCAGCTCAGGACTGCCTAGCATACTCTGGGAATGTGATGATTGATGGTGTGCCAGAATCATGCTTCAAGTATGACCAAATCACAGCAGGTGCCATTTGTGAAGAGGACGGACTCACTATCGAAACACTTCCTCTCCGTCAGCACTACTGGCGCATTGCCAACACCAGCATCGACATCCGCCAATGTCCCCGAGACAGCTACTGCGAGCCAAGCAACTCCACTTCTCGGTCTCTGGAGCGGTCCAAAGACGAAGAAGCGAGCAGCGCGCTCTACTGCTCTCCATACCACACGGGTGTCGTGTGCGCAAGCTGTGTGGAAGGCTATGCTTTGAACGGAGAGTCTCGGTGCTCGTTCTGCTCATCGTCCCAGCAGATGCGCGACACAGCCAAGATCGTCATCTGGGTCATTAACATTGTCATCCTTTCCATGCTTCCAGCTCTTTACGTCGTCCAAAAGTCGAAACATGCAAGGACGACTGGAAGACGACTTGCTGTCCGATCTCACAAGGCGTACACATGCATGGGCAGTATCGTGGCATCCTTTGATAAGACGTGTGGCTGGCGAAAGAACCCTGATGGCCTCGCGCATCGCCTCATTGCATCCGCTCAAGGTAAGGCTCTGATTCTGATCAAGTTTGAACAAATTGTCTTCGATGTCGGCATCACGGTTGGCATGGTTGGCCAAGGAGGCTCCGCCGCAGCTCTTGTTCTCAACTTCAACGTCGGGATCCTCTTCGAATTCTTTGCTGTCGGCTGCGCAGTTTCGACAAACTACTATGCTGTGCTTGTAGCCGTAACCTTGTGGCCTATGCTCTGCGCTCTCTTTCTCGCTGTGGCCGTCTTTGTGTCTCGCAGACTCTTTCGCCCATCGATCTCTGCGGACGAGCTCGCAACTCGCGTCTTCACAGAGATGCTGACGCTCATGTATCCTGGAATATCGGCGTGCATTCTTTCTATCTTCGTGTACGACTCCATCGCGCACGAAGTGGACGATTTTGCGCCTCTTCGCGTGCTCTTACGCGATCCAACGATCGATTTTGATTCTGCGACGAGCCGCGCCGTGCGCATTTACGCTGCCTTGATGATTGTGGTATATCCAGTGGGTGTCGTGGTTACACTTGCTCTCGGTATGATTTGTGAACATCGTCTGGGCACCGAAACACGAGGGGTTCACCGTCTGCTCATGGCCGCAGCTCGCAGCGTGCAATGCAGGTATAGAAAGAACCTCGGTTGGTTTGCATGTTTGGAGCTGGTTCGTCGTTTACTTCTGACTTCTGGATTTCTGTTAGCCCTTCTCGCCAACTTTGAGGTGGCTTCGACATATCTCATTGCCGCCAGCAATTTCTTTCTCTGCGTGCTGCTGTACTTCAAGCCCTACGCAAGGGCTGATGACGAGGCCTTTGAGATTTTCTCGCAAGTGCTGCTGATTGTACTGGCGCTTGGCATAAATGCACAATCAGGAGTGAAATTGTTTGGGGAGGCAAGTGATCCTGTGATCTTGTGGGTGTCTTCGCTCGGACTCATTGGCTTCATTATGACAACTGTCGTGGGTGCTTTCTACTCTACGCATCGAGATCGAGAAGAAGTCTTTGGTGACGCGGAAAATAATATGGACGAGTCGACCAGGTCTATCAACAAGGGTTCATCTGGGGACGTTTCTGATGGTTCAGGCGATGTTCTAAAGAGCGTCGAGGAGCCCTCAGTGCCTGAATCAAGGTCGTTCGTGAGATCGCATGTTCTTGATCTCGATCTGGAGGACTGCAACGACTTCTCTTCATCAAATCTTGTCGCGCCCCCCAATAGTCCCACAAAGAACTCTAGCGTTCGACCTTTGTCCCACGATGGAGAGGTTGTCGATGATGCAGAGGTTCAAGATCATTCTCTCGCAAGGACATAATAATACTAAAAGGACCTGGAGCTGGTCAGTCACCGACTCATGCATTTGTATTTCTTCTTACACAAGATCTCGTTCGCAGTGAGGGTGGCCTGTCGAGAGACGCCTGACGGGTTGGTGGAAAAAAAAGAACTTGGCATAAACAGAAACATCTCAGGAGCTCCCTCCCTCCCTTCTAAGAATACAAAGTTCGGAGACCGCCACCCCGACTTGCGCCCCTGCGATGAGTCCCGGTGTTTCAGCCCCATGCGCTTCTTCGCTCCGCGTAGACAGCACGTGGCGCCCCGGACGCTAACCACCGGGACCCAAAACAGGCCCGGGACCAGACCCGGGCCTCGGTTTCCGTCGTGACCAGGACCAGGCCAATGCCCCACTCCACTTGCAGGCTCCCGCCGCCGCTGCTGCCGCTGCTCCACTCGAGCCCGTCGCGGCCCAGAACTCGAAGACGCCTGCGCGAGGGTGCGTTTATCATACGCTCGGACCATTGCCGCGCGGGCTTGAAGAGTGGTCGAGCGGCGGCGAGCGAAGTGAAAAAGAGCAAAACGAAGTGAAAAAGAGTAAAACGAAGTGAAACAAAGTGAAACAAAGTGAAACAAAGTGAAACAAAGAAACAAAGTGAAACAAAGTGAAACAAAGTGAAACAAAGTGAAACAAAGTGAAACAAAGTGAAACAAAGTGAAACAAAGTGAAACAAAGTGAAACAAAGTGAACCAAACCTCGATTGGAGGAGAAGAAAGCTCGCGAGGCAAGTGAAGAGACCCGAAGCACGGGACCGTGGCGCGGCATCGCGGCCGAGCACGCGGCGCGGGTGCGAGCAAAGCAAACGCGAGTCCGGGTCCGGGCGGCGACGTGGAGACCAGAACCAGAAGCACGAAGACGAGCAGCAGCGGCCCTCGCCGCGCGACGAGCCAAGATGGGCGGGCGCAAGATGGCGGCGGCGGTCTTGGCGGCGATGGTGCTGGCGCAAACGACGTGCGATGCCGCGTGGACGTGCGAGGAGGCCTTGCGAGGGAGCGGCGACGGCTGCGACTGCGGATGCGGAGAGAGAGACCCGGACTGCGACAGCAGAGGTGGCGTCGCGGAGCTCAGATGCCACGACGAAAGCGGCCTGGTTCGTACGCCCGTGGTGAGCTCGGAATGGGTGTGCGTTGCGGAGGAAGACGTCTGTGCTCCCGTCCCGGATTGCGCTGCGCTCAACCGAGAGAAAGGCAGCGACGAGCACTCATGCGGCTCCTGCTTCTCCGGCTACATGAATAGTACGGCGGATGGCGCGTGTCGCTACTATGGCGTTGCATCCTTTTCCGAGAATGAGGAATACCCGAATGCTTTTGCAGACTTCGAACCCATCGAATCACGCACCGATTACGATGGGTCCGAAGCAGCAGACACCGATTTCAGACCTTATGGCTCGCGTCTCTCTCTTATTCCAAGAATCGACAACGAACCTCCCAAGATCATCTTGAGCATAACAGAGGAGTGGAGCACGGACGCCACTTTGTATTTGTTTGATGGTTCGAGAAGCGGACTCTACTATACATCGAATCCCGAGTTTGTTCATTCGACAGATGTATATGCTGATGATCTTCCCTTCGTTGACTCGGGTGACGACTGTGCAAGAACCTTTGCGTTTGGTGACGTGAACGGCGATGAGGCGCTGGACTGGATCGTTTCTTGCACTGGATCCGCGGAGAACTATCTCATACTTTTCACTGGCGTAGATGATGCAGAGTTTCCTGACTACAAAAATCAGGCAGAAATTCAGCTCGCAGGTCTTGGCGTGGACGCTGACGGTGCGATTGACGCGGTTCTTCGAGTGCACCTTTTCGACTTTACGGGCGATGGCCTGCTGGATATTATTCTTGCGCTCGAATCAGGTCAGGTGCACTTTCTCAACAACACAGGATCTCTTGAGGCGCCGACCTGGACAAGTGCTTCCAACTTTATGTTCCCGGGCTTCGAAAACACAAAAGCTCGTGACCTCGCCATCACAGATGTCGATGGTGACGGACGCATGGATGTGCTGCTCATGAGCAAATCAGGTATCCATACGCTGCAAAATGTCGGTACGGCGACGTGGCCAGAGTTCGTGGAGCCTGAAACGGAGATACTTTCTATTTCCGATGTCCCTACCTCAAGCGGCGGCTTGCTCTCTTTCCTGATGTATGACTTTTTCAACAAAGGTTACGACGAAATAGCGATTCAGGCTTCTGATCTCCAAGTGACATATTTGAGTCCAATCCCTGTACCGACACCCGCTTTTGCACTGGCGGATGAAGGCATAGAAAGCGTACCGAGCCTCCTTCGCTGGAGACTTGACAGCTGGTCGGACGAGGAGTCAGTGAGCTTCGTGGACTTTGACGGTGATGGTGACGTGGATGTCCTCAGTGTGACAACAAACGGGTCGTCGGGTGTCCTTCAGTACTATCGCAATGAAGGCATAGGTGGTCTTGTCCAGACAACAGTCTCAAACGCAAGCTCTTTGGCGTCCGCGTCGCGTGGCGCGCCACACGAGGGTTTTAATCTTCCCGTATCGGCCTCTTCTATCAGCACGGCAAGGTTTGTAGACCTCGACGATGACGGAGATATGGATATGGTGCTGTTGCTGGGTGATACACAATTCGCGTTTTACGAAAACGTAGGGGGCAACTTCACGTACAGAGAAGAGGCAAGCGAGCTGATCTTCAAAATATTCTTCGAGAACATCGACAACAGTCGATATCTTAGAGATGACATGACAAACGCCGCTGCGGCTCCTGAGACCAATCGAAAGGCTGAAAATATCGCCTCAGACAGGGCAAGAGACACAGAGCACGGCGAAGGGCGTCGGCGAACATCAGGCGGATACTCCCACGATGATTATGGAACCGGCCAAGGTGGTTATGACGGGACAAGCGAAGGTGGCTACGATGGAACTGGTGACGACTATCTATGGGCATCGTACCTCGTTTTTGCTTCCATGGAATTTGCGAACTTTGAAGGCGAAGGTCTCTACATGTTCGTCACCTACATGAATGATGACATCGACGGGATCTTTAAATGTGCTCAATTCTTCTACAATCAGAGCATGAATAGCGAGTTCGGGTCATTTACGCTTACATCTTCCAAATACGAGGACTTTCCTGCAGGAAGCACCTCGGGCACTCTACTTTTTGGCGATTTCGACGGCGATGGTGCCATTGACCTCGTCACAGGCACCTCCAAAACGTTGAGATTTGTGTCCGATATTCAGAGTGTTGACTCAGGAGAGTCTTCGCGGGTTTCATCATTTGACTTGGAGCTCACTTGGTCTTTCCGTCTTTCGGCAGTCGACCTCGACGGTGATGGAGATCTGGATATCGTCGCCGAAAGTGGTAGAAGCGGAGGGGAGTTTTACTTCTCTTCAAAGAATGCATTACAAGCTCTCGTGGCCTTCATCAACACCGCAAAGGACTGTCGAACGGAATGCACCGGGAATCGAGCGACTTGCGCTGCATCTGGCTCTGCATCCGAGGACGAGATCTTTGAACTTGCAGCTGACGCGCAAGGCATTGCAAGTGTCGCGGCGGCCATCGGGACGTGCAATTGCCCTGCCCAGTTCCAAGGTAGTGCCTGCGAGCAATGCGCATCCGGCAGGTATGGCACTGGCTGCAAGCAAGTCTGTCCAGACCGTTCTACAACCAATCTCGAGGCAGGGACGTTCATTTTCCCCGATACCCCAGACATTTCGCAGTGCGAGTGTCTTTCTCCTTTCGTCATGAACAACGACTTCGAGTGTACATGTCCTGCGGGATCTGGATACGACGAGACCACAGACACATGCGAGCTGTGCGCCCGAGGTACGTTCAAGTCCGAAGCTGGCCTTGACATTTGCACGCAGTGTCCCGGCAATTCAAGTTTGACCGACACAAATGTCGCAGGAGCAACAAACGAGACGCAATGCACATGCAAGGGAAACTTGGAGCTCTATGACGGAGAGTGCATGTGCGACGCCGGCTATGAGCTTGATGGAACGGGCCAAGTGTGCTCTGCGTGCGAGGTGGGCTACTTCAAGTCAAGCGCAGGTTTGGGAGCGTGTGAAAAGTGTTTCACAGGGTTCACGACCTTCTCAAGCGGCTCCGCAAGCTGCGAGCCAGATAACTGCAAAATTGGGTACGAACGCGAATCGGCTAACCAAACCTGCGTGCCATGCGAGATTGGCACATACCGCGAGAGCCTCGAGGATGCAGCTTGCTTTCCTTGTCCTGAAGGTCGTGAATTCACGGTTTCGACGGGGACTGTCTCCATCCAGGATTGCCTATCATATTCGGGAAACGTAATGGTTGGGAACGAGTCCATCTCTTGCTACGAAAACGAGAAGCTCGCGGTCGGTGCCATCTGTGACGAGGATGGCCTTACTGTCGAAACGCTTTCTATCCGTCAGCACTACTGGCGCATTGCCAACACGAGTATTGACATCCGCCAGTGTCCCAGAGACAGCTACTGCGAGCCCAGCAACTCCTCTTCTCGGTCTCTGGCGCAGTCCGGGAACGAAGAAACGAGCAGCACGCTCTACTGCTCTCCGTACCACACGGGCACATTGTGCGCAAGCTGCATGGAAGGCTATGCTTTGAACGGAGAGTCTCGGTGCTCGTTCTGCTCATCGGCCCAGCAGACACGCGATAAAGCCAAGGTCGTCATCTGGGCGTGCATCGTGATCATCATTGCGCTGCTTCCAGCTCTTTACGTCGTTCACAAGTCACTTAAGTCGAGACTCCTCACGGCGCGACATGTGAAGAGTACTTCTGGAGGTCACTCGTGCTTGGGACGCATCATGCGATTCTCCGACAAGATGTGTGGCTGGCGCAAGCATCCTCAAAGTGTCGCGCAACGCCTCGTTGCCTCGGGTCGAGGCAAGGCTCTGATTCTGCTCAAGTTTGGGCAGATCGTCTTTGAACTGGGCGTCATGGTCGGCATGGTTGGCCAAGGAGGCTCCGCCGCAGCTCTCGTTCTCAACTTCAACGTCGGGATCCTCTTCGAATTCTTTGCTGTCGGCTGCGCAGTCTCGACAAACTACTATGCTGTGCTCGTAGCCGTAACCTTGTGGCCCATGGTCTGCGCTTCTTTTCTCGCTGTGGCCGCGTTGATATGTCGCAGAGTGATCAAGCCCTCCATTTCCGTAAGTGAACTCGCGACCCGCGTCTTTACAGAGATTCTGGTGTTCATGTATCCCGGGATCTCCGCATGTATTCTCTCTGTCTTTGTGTATAATGCCATCGAGCACGAGGTATATGATCGTACTCCGCTTCGCGTACTTCAGCGCGATCCTACGATCGACTTCGACTCCACGACGAGCCAGTCCATGCGCATCTACGCTGCCGTCATGATTGCGGTGTATCCTGTTGGAGTCGTGCTTGCGCTTGCGCTCGGGATGGTCTATGAGCGACGACTGGACAGTAAGGCTCTTGGCTTTCGCCGACTGCTTGTGACTGCGGCTCGTAGCGTTCAACGCAGATACAGGACAGGGCATGGGTGGTTTGGCTGTTTGGAGCTTGGCCGTCGTTTGATGCTGACCTCTGGATTTCTTCTTACCCTTCTCGCCAGCTTCCAGGCGGCATCAATCTATCTCATCGCTTGCAGCGTCTTTTTTCTTTGCGTCTTGCTGTACTTCAAGCCTTATGCACGCGAAGATGACGAGGCCTTTGAGATCCTTTCACAAGTGCTTCTATTTGTGCTCACGCTTGGTATTAGCACGCAATCGGATGTTCAAACTGCCGGTGAGTCAAGCGATCCTATAATCGTGTGGGTATCTTTGCTCGGTCTATTTGCGTTTTTGGTTGCAACCATGGTTGGCACATTGCGTCCGCGGTATCGGGAGGCACCGCAGAATGAAATTGACGATGATGACAAGGGCGGCTCAAGCATGTTTGTCGCAAAACGAGCTCCCCCCGAACTTCCCAAGAACGAGGCGGGAAGTGATGGCAAAGGCACCGAAGAGCCTTCAATTCTTGGTTCGACTGCACTTGCAAAATCGTATGTTCTGGATCTCGATCTCGAGGGGTGCAACGGCTTATCTGCAACAGAGATCGCTGCTCCTCCCAATAGCCCCGCCAACAACTCTAGTGTTCGACCCCTGTCTCTTGTTGCTGAGGTCATCGATGATGCAGAGGTTCAAGATCATTCCCTTGAAAGGACATAAAATTGCAACCTATTTTCAAGATTTTGGAAGATTTTGTTTTTCTTTCGTTGATGATCAGATTAGATTGTATCTACTTTGATGACGCACCTATAGCGCACATCGGCGTTGTGAACACGCTCATAGGCTTCGTCAACTTCGTCTGCAGTGACAAACTCGACATCTGGGAGAATGTTATGCTCGCTGCAAAAGTCGAGCATGATTTGGGTCTCTTTCACGCTGGCGATAATACTACCACCGAGCGTGCGACGGGTCATGACGAGTGAGACGGGGTCAACAGGAAGCTCCTTTCCTGGAAGACCGAGAAGAATGAGCTTGCCGTTGGCCTTGGTCAGGTTGAGATACACGCTGAGATCGTGCTTTGCGGAAATGGTGTCGATGATCATGTCAATCGATTTGGCCCCCTTGCGAAGCGCCTCGGGGTCTTTGACGTCAATGTACTCGTGAGCGCCCAGTTTGAAGGCGTCTTCCTTCTTTGCAAGTCCACGCGATAGAATCACGACCTTGGCGCCCATTGCAATACCAAACTTTACCGCCATGTGGCCCAGGCCGCCGAGGCCTGCAACGCCAAGGGTTTGGCCCTTTTCAAAGCCATAATAATGCAGAGGGCTAAAGCAGGTGGCGCCTGCGCAGAGCAGAGGGGCCGCTTTGGCGAGGTCGAGGTTGTCTGGAATGCGTAGCACGAAATCCTCATTGCAGACAATGCCCGTCGAGTAGCCGCCGAAAGTGCTGTTCCCCACCTCGGGGTGGTGCTCGTACTTGTATTTTGCATTGTACGTGCCAATAAAGCCCGTGTCGCAGAGCTGTTCGTCACCTCCCTTGCAGGCCTCGCAGTCGCGGCAAGAGTCGACCATGCACCCGACACCCACGCGGTCGCCAACCTTGAACTTGGTCACCTCCGGGCCGACGGCACGCACGAGGCCGGTGATTTCATGACCCGGACACATGCCAGGCCCATCGTAGCACGAGTCTCCCCATTCGCCGCGGACCTGGTGCAAGTCGGAGCTGCAAATGCCCGCACCCACAATGTCAATGTCCACGTCCTTGGGGCTTAGCGCGCGGCGCTCGAACTCCTTGCGCTTGAACTTATCCTCGGGGCCCTCCACGAAAAGACCCTTCACGGTGCGGCTCATCCTGCTCCTCCTCACCTTCGCTGTCACACCCGCCGCCTTTCCCTCAACTCAGTTCTCCGCAGCGCAATCGAATCGACGCCAAGCTCCTCTTCCCCGCTCTCCACCGCCACACGCTCGCTCGTTCACGATTTGCTGCTCCAACTCGCCCAAGAGCGCGCGGCGTCGCAGGCCAGGATTCCCGAGCCGAACAACGCTCGCCTGCCATGAAGCGCCTGCGACGAAGTGCCTGCGTCGAAGTGCCCGGCGACCGCCGTGACGTCGCCGCCAAGCGCGGCCCTGCCCAGAAGTCGCGGGCTTCCCGGAGGCCGCCGCGGCTTCCTCATTCTCGCGATGACGCGTTCGACTTTCCTCGCAGCAGCCGAAGCAGCAGCCACAACTCGTCCTCGCAGCACAGCAGCAGCTGCAGCTCGCAGCACCACGTCGCGTCGCGTCGCCTCGCCTCGCCTGGTGTCTCGCCTCGCGTCGCCTCGCGTCGCCTCGCGCCGCCCCGCGTCGCCTCGCGAAGAGGCGGCGGTGGCGGAGCGGGTTCACGCACGCCCGACGATTGAACCGGCCTGCGGCAAAGAAGTGGGACGCGCGGCATGCAGATGCACGCTGCAGCGCGGCGGCGGCAGGAGCGACAGCAGCAGGCAAGGAGGTCGCGAGGCCTTCCTCTGGCACGCGCATTGCGTGCTCCTGCCGCGTTGGCGGGGGGAGCTAGGAGGCCGAAAGCGTTGCTGCAGCGGAGCAGAGAGAACCAGCAGCGGCTGGGGCTGGCAATTATTGCGTGCTGCTGCTGGCTGGCTGGCTGGCTGGTTGGTTGGTTGGATAGATGGACGTCTCGCTGAAGGCCGCGAACGAACGAACAGCGGTTCGGTGCTGGCGATAGCGAATGCGCGGGAGAGAGCGAGAGAGTTTCCGCGGACCGGCACGGGCTGCGCTCACAAGTCGCTCGCTGCTCATGTACCCTAGGGGTCAAAGGGCCGATGACGCGCAATCGTAGGCAAGGTCGCAAGATTGCACCGAGATGGATGAATTATGTATGCGACAATGAAGCCAGATCTTGGCAGAGTCAAGCTATATCGTCAGCAGCGCATGCAGCGCTGACGGCTGCTGCTGTGCTGCGGCCGCACTCAAGGAACAAAGGTTGCGAAAAAGATTTCGAGCTGGAAAAGGATTTTGTATACCTACCTACCTTCGAAAGCGCGCGCAGCGTTGGCAGAGACGACTGCGACGCCGAGGACTCGCAAAGCTGAAGGCGCGTCGCTGAACTGGTCCATCGATCTCACGTGGTTCAAGTTGCAAAGATTCACTCTTATTCTTAGAGCTTTACAGCGGGAAAGACAATATCGCGTTCGAGACTCGAAGCGTCAATGACGAAGCGGTAGCGCACGTCGGCACTTTCAAGACGCTTGTAAGCCTCGTGCACGTAGTCGGCAGAGATGAGCTCAATGTCCGGGTAAACATTGTGTTCGCCGCAAAAGTCCAGCATCGTCTGCGTCTCGGCAATGCCTCCAATCGGACTGCCGCCTACAATCTTGCGGCCGCCAATCAAGGAAAAGGCCTGCAGCGGGAGCGGATCTGGGGCACCGCCAACAATAATGAGTTTACCGTCGTTCTTGAGAAGGCGCAGATACGCATTGAGGTCGTGCTTGGCCGAAATGGTATCGAGAATAAAGTGAATGGAGCGCCTGGCCCGGCGCATCTCCTTCTTGTCGGTGACGTCGACATAGTCGTGAGCGCCGAGCTTGCGCGCATCTTCGCGCTTGGCAGTTCCTCGAGAAAGCACGGTGACCTTGGCACCGATGGCCAGCGCGAACTTGACGGCCATGTGCCCGAGGCCGCCGAGGCCAGCAACGGCAAAATGCTGGCCCTTCTTCAGACCATAATGGTAAAGGGGAGAAAAGGTGGTAATGCCACAGCACAACAGAGGCGCAGCCTTGTCGAGGGTCAAGTTATCGGGAATGCGCAATACAAAGGCTTCATCGACGACAATGCTGGTGGAATAGCCGCCGTAGGTCTTTGCCCCCTTGTCGGGATGGTGGTCAAACTTGTACCTTCCATTGTACGTGGGCACGTTTCCCTTTCCGCATAGCTGCTCGTTACCCTCTTGGCAATCCTCGCAGGTACGGCACGAGTCGACCATGCAGCCCACGCCGACACGGTCGCCGACCTTGAATTTGGTCACTTCAGATCCCACGGCGCGCACCACGCCAGCGATCTCGTGACCCGGGCAGATCCCGAGCTCCGAGTAGTCGCTCCCGCGCCAGTCATTCGTGGCAGTATGCATATCGCTCGCGCAGATTCCCGCGTACTTGATGTCAATGTCCACATCCTTGGCGCTCACCGCGCGCCGCTCGAACTCCTTGCGCTCAAAGGGGCCCTCGGGCCCCTTCACGAAGAGGCCTGCTGCTTTGCGTCCCATCGTCTCTCGCCCAAGCTGCCCGTCCCCGCCGCTCCGAGCTTCGCTGCCCGCCTTGCTCGACGAGGGCAGCTAGCGATCGCGATCGCGCAGGGCAGGACGACACAGGGCGCCACGAGTGATCGGGGTCTGCGCGCCAAGAAAAGAAGCCAAGTGGAGCGGCTTCGCAGTGCGGGCTCGGATCGACACAGTCCGTCCGTCCGTCCTGGCCGGAGGCGGGTCTGCGAGCCTTGCACTTGTAGTAGTAGGCGTAGCAGGACTAATAGTAGTCCATGTGGGAGGGAATGAACGGCGCGATCTTGCGCATCTCGGTGCATACTACCTCTACTACCCAAGATCCTCACGAAGAGGCTGGTCTGGTACTCCGCCGACCAGCCCGGGCTATGTCGTACAGTGAGGCGGGCCAGACAAGGTTAGTAGTGAATGAACGCCTCGCGAAAAGGCTGGTCTGGGACCTCGTCGACCGGCCCGGGCTATGTCGTGCAGTGGGGCGGACCAGACAAGACAACTGTGGCCATTCCCTGCATCAGCTTTGTATTAGTCAAGTCAACTTGAACCATACGTTGTAGGCCCTGTACCTACCTACGTACAACATGCCTTCATTTTTTTATAACTAGAACTCGATTTCTGGACGAGGGAGGAATAACACCTAGGCGAGGGTATTTGCAATGTCGATGACAAATCGGTAACGCACGTCAGCGTTGTGGACGCGTTCAAAAGCCTCGTCGACGTAATCCGCAGAAATGATTTCGATCTCGGGAGTGACGTCGTGCTTGCCGCAGAAATCAAGCATCGTCTGGGTCTCGGCGATGCCTCCAATAGGGCTTCCAGCGATGGTCTTGCGGCCCATAATAATGGCAAAGACGGAGAGATCGAGCGGTTCCGGCGGAAGACCCACCATGATGAGCTTGCCGTCGTACTTGAGCAAACGCAAGTACGATGTCAAATCGTGCTTGACGGAGATGGTGTCAAGAATGAAGTCAATGGAACCAGCTGCAGACTTCATGGCGCCTGCATCTTGAACATCGACATAGTCATGGGCGCCGAGCTTGAGCGCGTCGTCACGCTTGGCAGTGCCACGAGAAAGAACAGTGACCTTGGTGCCCATAGCGATCGCGAACTTGACGCTCATGTGGCCAAGACCACCGAGCCCAGCGACGGCAAAGCGCTGGCCTTTCTTGAGACCGTAATGGTAAAGCGGCGAGAATGTGGTAATACCGCAGCACAGCAATGGCGCCGCCTTGTCGAGAGGCAGGCTCTTTGGTATCGAGAGCACAAAGTCTTGGTCCACGACGATACCCGTCGAGTAGCCACCGTACGTCTTGGCGCCCTTGTCCGGATGATGATCGTACTTGAGACGGCTGTTATAGGTGGCGACGAATCCCTTCATGCAGAGCTGCTCGTCGCCGTGCTTGCAGCATTCGCACATTCGGCAAGAGTCGACCATGCAGCCGACGCCCACGCGGTCGCCGACCTTGAACTTTTTCACCTCGGGCCCGACGGCGCGCACGATTCCGGCAATTTCATGTCCAGGACAGACTTCATAATTAGTAGGGCCCCACTCGCTCCGTTTGGTGTGAATGTCACTGGAGCAGATGCCGGCGTACTTGATGTCAATGTCCACATCCTTGGGGCCAAGGGCGCGGCGCTCAAACTCTTTGACGTAAAAGTCATCATCTGGTGCATCCGCAAAGAGACCCTTGCACGTGCGGGGCCCACCTCCGGCGCTCGAGGTCATCGTCCCCTGCGCCGTTTCCTGCTGCCGTTCAATTTGGCCATCCTTCTCGGGCCGCTTGGACGCCTTTTTGCTCAGCCGCGATCCCATCTTTGCTGAGCGCAAGACCAAGGACACTCTTGGGAAGTACCTCTATACCCGTTTTGTCTTGTTTGGGGATTGCTTGCCTCTAGCTAGCTAGCTATAGCTTCGATGCTTATTCGATCCGCTCAATCCCTGCTCGGGGTCTCATGACGCCGCGCACGAAAGTCGCGGGGGGGGGGGGGGGGGGCAAGTGGCAGTCTTGGGAGTCTTGGTGTGCGACCGTCAGTCTGTCTGCCTGGGCCCAATTCGGCCGCCGGATACTAGGCCTATACTACCACCTATCACTGCACCGCCGCACGACAATCGGCCTTTCTGAGCGGGCACGCGACCATCGCTCGCTCACTGACATGCGGTCGATTATCGATCAAGGAAGGGCGGTGCTCGCGCCTCGACTACAAGTTGACCGGCACAATGGGCATGACCGTCGTACGCGCGGTATACAGTGCAATGGAGGTGCGCGACACGTCTGCAGCTGCAGACAGCGAGCGCGAGCGACAGCAACTTGCTGTCTGTGGCGTAAAAGGAAAAGCTGCAGATTTTCGGCAAGGCTGAAAAGGATGGGCAAGAGCGAAATCGGAACGTAAGGTCGACACGACCTTGTTGGCCTGGTCAACACCATTGGGAAAAAAAGTTAATATTCGCTTGCTTGGCAATGAACCCTCTTTTTTGCGAGGTAGCGAGCTAGCGAGGGCGTATGTACGAATTCTAGCCTAGTTGAGCGTCTTCTCGACATCAATCACGAAGCGGTAGTGCACGTCGGCATTGTGCACGCGATCGTAGGCTTCGTCCACATAGTCTGCCGAAACGACCTCGATCTCAGGGTGAATCTTGTGCTCGGCGCAAAAGTCAAGCATATCCTGCGTCTCGGCAATACCGCCAATGAGGCTTCCCGCGACCGTCTTGCGGCCGAGAACGAGCGAAAAGACACCAACGTCGAGGAGTTCTGGGGAAAGGCCAACGACGATGAGCTTGCCATCGAGCTTGAGCAGGCTCAGATAGGCGTTGAGATCGTGCTTGGCCGAAATGGTGTCGAGGATAAAGTCAATCGATCCAGCGGCCGACTTCATGGCTTCCGGGTCCTTGACGTCGACAAAATCGTGCGCGCCTAGGCTGAGCGCATCGTCGCGTTTGGATGTACCCCGCGAAAGCACGGTGACCTTGGCTCCCATGGCGACGCCAAACTTGAGAGCCATGTGGCCGAGACCGCCAAGGCCTGCGACAGCAAAGTGCTGACCCTTCTGCAGTCCGAAGTGACGCAAAGGGGAAAAGGTTGTCACTCCGCAGCAGAGCAACGGCGCTGCCTTGTCAAGGTCGATGGCGTCCGGGATGCTGAGCACAAAGGCTTCGTCAACAACGATACCCGTCGAGTAACCTCCATACGTCTTGTTGCCCTTTTCCGGGTGATGATCGTACTTGTAGTAGCCATTGTATGTCGGGACCATACCCTGCTGACAAAACTGCTCTTCGCCGACCTTGCAGCACTCGCAGGCGCGGCAAGAGTCCACCATGCAGCCCACGCCTACGCGGTCACCGACCTTAAATTTGGTCACTTCCGAGCCGACGGCGCGCACAATGCCGGCGATCTCGTGGCCAGGGCAGACTTCATAGTCAGTAGGCCCCCATTCGCCTCGCTTCGTGTGAATGTCGCTCGAGCAAATGCCAGAGAACTTGATGTCAATGTCGACGTCCTTGGGGGCCACCGCGCGGCGTTCGAACTCCTTGACGTAAAACTTGTCATCCGGCGCGTCGGCAAAGAGGCCCTTGACCATGCGGCTCATGTTGCTGCTCGTCTCGTTTCGTTCTTGATGCTGCTGCTGCTGCTGCTGTTCCTGCTGCTGCTGCTCCTGCTGCTGCTGCTGCTGCGAACGCGATGCGGATTTGCTCGCTCGACTCCCCATTTGATCTTCTTCAACGTTTTGCCTGCAGCTCTTCCTTGCCTGCTCCGTGCTCAGCGCGCGCCCTGCTGCACGACATTGCGCGTCCCCTTCGAGAACGCGTGGCGCCGTGACGCGGCCCTCTGACGCAAAATGCACGACATTCCGCAGGAAGACCACTCGCGCTGAGATCAATCAAGCCGTGCCCTCGTCGATGTCTCCTCGCTGGACGCACGACAACGTGCAAGTGGAAGGAAGTATCATGTATAGCGAGCGAGCTAGCGCTGCGAGCAAGGGGAGAAAGGCACTCTTTCTCTTTCTCTCTCTTCCGGCACGAGTTGAGGCAGGGGTACGTATGTTGTCTTTTCTTCGCGAAAAGAAGTTTGGAATTCAACGCCAAGGAAAAACCAAAGTCGCGCCCTCTCAAGGCTGGCGGCAAGTAAGCTCGTTGAGCGAGCATCGGCAAAGAAGCAGGAGGCTATCTCGCGCAAGGAAACTGGAGACTCCCTGGAAGCTTCGAGAAAAAGGGAAGGGAAAGGATTATTCTGCCAGGAGAGCTGTTCAATTTTGGCGAGGCTCGGATTGGTCAAGTAGATTCATCACATTTATCAAAACGCTTCCTCCTTCGTTACTAGGTACTTCCTCGAGTGTGTCATCGAGATGTTTCGCGATTCACACTTCAAAGAATAAGAAAGGCGCAAGATGAGGAATCTTCATTTTGCGCTTGCACGAAGGTAAGTTAGAGATGATGATGAGAATAGGATAAAATGTCTTTTGTATAGTTTTTCATCTTTACTTGAGCGTGTTGGCAATGTCGATGACGAAACGGTAGCGCACGTCAGCGTTGTGGACGCGCTCGTAAGCCTCATCGACGTAGTCAGCGGAGATGACCTCAATCTCGGGAGCGACGCCATGCTCGCCGCAAAAGTCGAGCATCTTCTGGGTCTCGGCGATGCCACCGATAGGGCTTCCTGCGATCGTCTTGCGGCCCATGATAATGTTAAAGACGACGAGGTTGAGAGGTTCCGGGGGGGCGCCCACCATGATCAGTTTGCCGTCATAGCGGAGGAGGCTCAGGTACGAGGTGAGATCATGCTTGGCGGAGATGGTGTCGAGGATGAAATCAATTGAGGCGGCAGCGGCCTTCATGGCCTCCAGATCCTTGACATCGACGTAGTCATGGGCACCGAGCTTGAACGCATCGTCGCGCTTGGCGGTACCACGGGAGAGGACGGTCACTTTGGCACCAATCGCAAGAGCGAACTTGACACTCATGTGGCCGAGGCCACCAAGACCGGCGAGGGCAAAGTGCTGATCCTTCTTAAGGCCGAAGTGGTACAGAGGCGAAAAGGTGGTGATGCCGCAGCACAGAAGGGGCGCAGCCTTGTCGAGCTCGATGCTGTCCGGAATGGTGACCACAAAGGCTTCGTCAACGACAATGCCGGTAGAGTAGCCACCGTAGGTCTTGGCGCCCTTGTCCGGGTGATGGTCGTACCTGAGACGGTCGTTGTAAGTTTGCACCACGCCCTTCTGGCAGAGCTGTTCGTCGCCGTTCTTGCAGCACTCGCAGGTGCGGCAAGAGTCGACCATGCATCCCACGCCGACGCGGTCACCAACCTTAAATTTGGTCACTTCCGAGCCGACGGCGCGCACAATGCCGGCAATCTCGTGTCCAGGGCAGACTTCATAGTCGGTGGGACCCCACTCGCTCTTTTTCACGTGCATGTCGCTGGAGCAGATGCCTGCAAACTTGATGTCAATGTCCACATCCTTGGGAGCCACGGCGCGCCGCTCAAAGTCCTTGACGTAGAACTTGTCATCCGGCGAGTCGGCAAAGAGTCCCTTGCAGGTACGGCTCATTTTCCTTGCTTGCTTGCTTGCTTGCTTGCTTGCTTGCTTGCTTGCCTGCTTGCTTGCTTGCTTGCTTCTCAACTTGTGTCTTTGCGTGCTAAAATCTTGGGCTTTCTCTTTCAGTTTTGCTGCATCCCACTCGCCTCGCCTAGTCCATCTCCCCCTACCCCAAATCTCCCAGTGCAACCCACCCCGATTCCCCGATTCCCCGATCCCCCGCTTCCACAACCCACAGCCAAGAAGCTTCTCGCTCTGTCGTCCACCGACCTGGGCCGGCTCGCCCAGGCTGAAGCTTCCGCGCTGCAGCTGCCAGGCTGCTCCTGCGTGCAGACCACCGCGCTAGTGCCGCGAGTCAGTCCATCGCGGCGCCGCCTTTAGGAATTCCCGCGCACGACAGTCGCGCACGCTCGCCGGCACGGCGACGCCTTCCCTTCGGCCTTCTCAGGCATCGGCATAATCATCCTCGTCGGCGTCGTCGTCATCGGCGTCTTCGTCTTCATCTCCATCTCCACCACCGTGGCCGTGGACGTCATCGCCGTCGACTCCCTCAGCAGCGCGAGGAGAGAAAGCGACTCCCGAGCCCAGTGACCGCGCTCGCAGGTCGCTCGGAACGCCGGTGCTCGAGCCGCACAAGCGCTCGGGACTACCTTGCGCGGGAACACGGAGTCTTCTTCCGCCATGCACGCCATGCACGCCATGCACGACAGATGCACGACAGCTCTCGCTGCGGCTGAGAGCGCCCTTGCTGACGTAGTACGTAGGTAGTACTGTGTTGCTAGCAGTAATGCCGAACGCTGGGACGGAGGAGATGGGACGCACGGAGCGCGTTATCTTTGGGAGGACGGGGTCGTGCGGTGCAGCGCGGGGCGGAGGGACCATGCGGAGGGCGGAGAAGGCGGAGGCAAGAATGCGGGGGAAGGAAATGCGGTCTGGAGAAGCTTTTGTCGCGAGGTGAGACGAGGAGCGCTTGACTGGACATTGGCCGCGGGCGAGCTGCACTGCCGGGGCAGTCTCCTTCGTGGGGCGGGTTTCGAGGAGATGCCAAGGAGATGTCCAGGCTATGGATAGGACCAAGGGTGTGTGTAGATTGGGTGGGCAAGCATAACAAACAAGCTGCAAATGGGCCGTCGCTTGATCGTCGGTGAACGAGTTGAAAGGAAGCCATGGCCACCAACCGGGGCGAGGCACGAAGCTAAAACATACTCTTGATGCGGTGCTGTGACAAAACGTATGCATTGTGCCGTTATTTCAATGGTTGAAACTGAAAGTCTGCAGAAATAAGAAAAGAAAATGTCCAAGTAAAATTTGTCTTGACTTTTTCGGGAGAATGGAATTAAGTTGCTTCTCGATTACTTTGCAAGAGTATTGGCGATGTCGATGACGAAGCGGTAACGAACGTCGGCGCTAAGCACTCGCTCATAAGCCTCGTCGACGTAATCTGCAGAGATGACCTCGACTTCGGGGTACACATTGTGCTCACCGCAAAAGTCGAGCATCTCCTGTGTCTCAGGAAAGACCGCCAATGAGGCTGCCTGCGACGGTCTTGCGGCCGAAAATCACGTTGATGACAGCGAGATCGAGCGGCTGTGGCGAGGCGCCTACCATAATTAGCTTGTCTTCGAGCGTGAGAAGACCAAGGTACGAGCCGAGATCGTGCTTGGCCGAGATGGTGTCGAGAATAAAGTCAAAGGTGTCGGCAGCCTTCTTCATCGCCTCCTCGTCCGTGACGTCGTCGTAGTCGTGAGCTCCAAGCTTGAGCGCGTCCTCTTTCCTGCTCGTTCCCCGCAAGAGCACGGTCATCGAAAGCACAAAGGCTTCGTCGACGACAATGCCGGTGGAGTAGCCGCCAAAAGTCTTGGCGCCCTTGTCCGGGTGGTGATCGTACTTGTAGTGAGATTTAGAGGTGAGCACGCCACCATTCTTGCAGTACTGCTCATCGCCATTCTTGCAGCAGGCGCAAGTGTGGCAAGAGTCCACGAGGCAGCCAACGCCAACGCGATCGCCGACCTTAAAATTTGGTCACCTCCGAGCCGACGGCGCGCACAACGCCGGCAATCTCGTGTCCAGGGCACAGCGGGTAGTCGGTGGCGCGCCAGTTGCTCTTCTTGTGCTAGATGTCGCTGGCGTAAATGCCAGCGAACTTGATGTCGATGTCCACATCCTTGGCGCTCACAGCACGGCGCTAAAAGTCCTTGATGTAGAATTTGCCATCCTGCTTGTCCGCGAAGATGCCCTTCACTATGCGGCTCATGGTTCTTGTGCTAGGTGCTTGGTTTGGATTAGATTACGTTCACATCTTCTTGTCTGTCGTGGATTAGATTACGTTCACCATCTTCTTGTCTGTCGTCTGGAGTTTCGAGTTTGCTTTGCTCTTGGCTTTGCAAACCTATCGATTGCTCTCTGTTACTCCTGCTCCCGCGCCCTCTTGCTCTTCTGATGTAAATGGACGTCCTTGTCGGGCATTGGGCATGGCAATCAGCTGGACCACGCTTCTATGGCACCCGCGAGATTAGAGCGATTGAAGTCATCGTGCAGGACTGAGTTTGTCGTCCTGTACCCCTCGGGTGTGGGTCGCACTATCTACTATGCCAATTCGCAGTCACTGCGCGACAGTGTGCTGTCGTGCCATTCGCATCGCTGAACGGGGATCTGTGTCCAGCATCAGAGTGACTCAGAAGGCACCTCCACCTCCAACCCGCTGAAGCGTTCACAGCCGTTCGCTCAGCTGAAACAACGATGGTAATCTGTTGCTTCTTGTGCTGCTGTTCCTGTACTGCTGTGCTCCTGCTTCGCGGCTGCTCTGCTCTGCGGTCAGCGGCTGCGGCTGCGTACGCGCTGACAGTGAGTCCAAATGGAAATGTCTGAAAAGGTCCAGAGACTGCTCTAAATAAGAAGTTTATATTTTTTCTTGATTTTTTTTTAATTGCAAAGAAAAAGAGCGTGCTCGCCGATGCAGAATATTCTTGAAGAGATGGCTCGCGTTGGTCCGAACGAATATCCTTGAAGAGACCTCAAAATCCTCGGCCTTGGACCATGAAAATCCTCGGTCTCAGTCCTAGGATATCCGCGCTAACAAAGGCGGCTCCCAGCCTGACTTGTGGCAGCGGAGACGGCGACGTTGTGCGGCCAGGAGCAGGAGCTGCAGAGAACGCGCAGATCCGGAGTACGACTACTCTCTCTCGCGTGGGGTCGCTCGTTCGCTCGCTCGCTCGCGCGGTCGCTTGCCCTCTCAGTCCCCTTTTCCTGCGCTCGCTCGCCGGCCGACGTGCTTGCTCGCGCGCAAGAAGAAGCTGGAAATGGGCGTATTCGAGGTGGAGTCGCTGCGCGCCGCGCTGCTGGGCGAGGAGGAGAAGAAGATGGAGGTGTCGCAGGACGTGCGCGAGGTTGCCGCGACGCTGAAAAAGGCAGTGGACGACAAGGATGCAGCCGTCCTGACCCTGTGCGCGCGGCTCGGCGCTCGGGACACCGCGTACCAGAAGCGTGTGCGCGAAAAGGTGCTCCAAGGCGATGTTGAGGCCGCCCTGCAAAAGGCCGAGGCCATGCTGGGCGCCAAGGACACCGCCTTTATTGCTGGCGACGAGCCTGGCGCCGACGACGTCGAGCTCCTGACGGGCCTTTATGTCCTGTTTGGCCTGTGCATGCGCCCCGACCAGCGCACCGCCATGCAGGCCCTCAATACCTGGTTCACCGCATGCCTCGCGCGTAGGGATATTGGCGGCTCGACCGCCCACGTCCTCGGCAAGGTCCGTGTCGGCGACCAGATTGACTGCTTTGCCGACTCGGCCGAGGTTCGCGTCGAAGCCGACAAGACGAACCAGATCAACGCCAGCACCAAGAAGAAGAAGTCGCAGCGCCAGCTCGAAAAGGAGGCCAAGGCCAAGGGCGGCGCCGACGCAGGCGCGACTGCCGCCGTGCCTGAAGCCAAGGCCTCGAACGAGTTTACGCCTGTCGACCCCGAGGCCTCCAAAGCCGACCGTATCGCTGCGACCAAGGATGCGCTCGCCAAGGTCGGCGCCGATGTGTCCAGTATCGAGGTAATCGAGCACCCCGTGGCCCATACCATGGCTGAGCTGCCTGACGAGATCCGCTCCAAGCCCGGTTACCTTTGCAAGAATCTCTTTCTCAAGGCGAAAAAGCCGCGCAAGAACGTTGCCAACGATTCGTGCATCTGGCTCGTCTCTGTGCCAGAGCAGGCCGAGGTCAACATGAAGGAGCTCTCGCGGTCTCTTGGATACGCGCAGGACATGCGCCAGGCCAAGCCCGAAGTTCTCTTTGAGACTCTCTCCATGAAGCCCGGCAGTGTGACCCCGCTCGCGCTTATGAACGACAAGGAATGCAAGGTCAACGTTGTGCTCGACGCTGCTGCAGTGTCCTCCCCCACCGAAACTCTCTGGTTCCATCCGCTCACTAACGAGGCGACCATGGCAGTTAAGGCCAAGGATCTTCTCGCTTTTATTGCTGCCACTGGCCGCAAGCCTGTCCTGCACTCCTTCACCCACAAGGGGGCTGCTGATAATGCTGATGCTGGTGCTGCCAAGGAATCTACCTCTGCATCGTCTTCTTCTGACCAGGCCAAGCCTCTCGAACTCTCGCACGACGAGGCACGCGCACGTCTTTGGGCTCGTCTCAAGGAAGCCGGTATTGAGCCCTTTCGCGAGGAGAACCCGGATCTAGAGGCCAAGCGTCCTGTGGGCCACTCCACGCACAACCTCTTTGTCAAGGATAAAAAGGCAAAGAAGCAGTACATGGTCTCCATGCGGCAGTCTGTTGAAATCAACCTCAAGGCGCTGGCCTCGCTGCTCGGCGCTCGCGAGGTTCGCTTTTCGTCGAGCACCAAAGAGTCATTTTGCCAGGAAAAGGGATGCATGTCCCTCCTTTCTCTCTACAACAACACGCAGGGCGATGTGATCCCCGCCATTGATGCCAAGCTCTTTGAGGAGAACCCTGTCATTCGCGTCTGCGTCGGCTGCGATGACCCGCTCAAGCACGATCAGCACAATGTTGCCGATGTGCCCGCTGAACTCATCAAGAAGCTTCTCGCCGAGAGCAACCACTGTGAGCCCATTTACCTCGATATCGAGGAGGCCGCTTAATCATATTCAACGTTTCTCTCCCATCTCTGCGCTAATTCACATTTCTCCTTTTTTTCTCTTTTTCTCTTTTTCCAGTTTTCTGTGTGTGTGCGTAAAAGCAGGGCTAGTCCCTTTAATTATCTCACTTGCGCGCAGGCGGTCCGACGCTTGAGCCAATAAAAAAGTCCATGTTGTGGTAGTCCTCAAGCATGGGGTTGTACCCCGATCTTGTTTCTGTGTAGGCAAAGTCGGCAAACTCGCGCAAAAACGAGCTTTGTGTCCGCGTTTCCGCGTGCGCGTTCGCCCCGACGACGCTCTTGTATGCCGCCTGCAAGGCGAGAAAATCCGTCTGGAAAAAAATGTCGGCCGTGCCGAGAGGCACGAGGTATGTCGAGTGGTCGACCGTGTTGCCCTTTTCATTCTTGCTAGCCACGAGCGGCGCATTTCGAACGCCAAATACGCTTCCGGGCTCACCGCGCCGGCTGTGCATGGTCCATGTGGAGATTTCGGGGGGAGGCAGCATGTTAAAGTCCGCGGCGAGAACCTCGTGCTGCGGGAACTTTTGCGCCAGCGTGTCGATCATTTGCAGAGCCCCCGTAGGTACAAAAATGCCTCGCGCTGCGCTATCCTCGGGCGCTTGTTCTGACATGAGACGTCCCTTGGCAAGACTCTGACGTGCCCAATTGACGAGCTTCTCACCCAGGGAGCTTCCCTTTTTCCCTGCTGCCTCCGCGTCCGCGGGTGCAGCAGGCAATTGGTGTGGGCCAAGAAAAGCTTCGGCTGCACGAATGGCCAACGGGTCAGAAAGAGGGCGCAAGTCTTCACGAAAGATGTCTCCATTTTCATTGGCTGGAACAACGTGCGTTTGATGCCATTCGTTGAGGTCCCCGGACTTGAAAATCCACCACGGTGTATCTGCGTCTCGAGATCCTGGACTGAGCTTGCGCACAAGCTTGTCGTGCGGCAAATTGTCAAGCACTTCTAGCGCAATCACAGCGCACGGTCCATCCTCCCCACGGCCCTGAAACGAGCAAAAGTCCTCGTTGACGACTTCAAAGCGACCTGGGTGCGCAGCACCAAGAAGAGACTCTTGGCGCTCTGCCATGGCGTCACTGATTTCAATGAGCTTGTACTTTGTGCGTGCGTACACGCTCGGGGCACACTCTTTTATATAGTCGAGGACATGGAGTGCATTGGTCCCGTTGCCACCGCCAATTTCCACGATTCGCAAATCATTCTCGGCCTTTGCACCTTTGCCCGCACCCTGTGCTGCCGCACGACCAACGGCGCTCTTCTCCAAGAGATATCTTCCGAGCGCTCGCGAATACCACGGGCGAAAGATTTCTGCAGGTGTAAGCCAGCTTTCGGCACGCGACTTGTACAACTTGTCGAGCTCGTTGATATAGCCAAAGTGGCCCTGCAAGGCGCGAAAGTCGACGGGCTCTGGCGGCGAATACACGCAATCCACCTGACTAAAGTAGCCTTTGCCTTGTTCATACAGCGACCTCTTGATAAAGTCGCGGACGAGCACGCCTGGCGCAGCGAGCTTGGGCGCCGCCGAGGTCACGGCCATGGTCTCGCGTGGACTTGACCGAAACCGCGCTGTCCCGCTTGCAAAGTCTGCACAGAAGAGGGTCTACCTCGGCAGGCGTTGCCGACGGCCAGCGGCACCGGCGGGCAGCCCGCCTTCCCACGCGTCTCTGGCGACGCGCGCAACGTGCTACAATCAACCTAAATGATAGATGATGGATGCTCTTTACCACCACCACCACCACCATCGTTTTTCATTAATGAGTCAGTCAGGCCAGGCCGAGACTCATTGTCACGGTCAGTCAATCTAAATGTTAGGGTATATAGGCCCTGAGGTGCGCAAGGCCGTGAGCGGCCGCAACATTACTCTTGGTGGGGTTCGAGACATCGTAGAAAAAGAAGGCACAAGCAAAAGATGAAGAAAAGATTATGGATGGCTGTGGATAAAAACAAACAGAACGTGTACACACATCTTCAGAATCATCACCCATGGTCAATGCATCATCTGAGGTAACGCTCATCGATAATTCCGCGCTCAACATCGGCATAGGCAAAGTTTTCCTCGGGAAGCGAGGAGATCGAGTCCATGGGCTGCAAAAATGCTTGCACAAGCACCGGCTCCGCGAAAATACCCGCCTGAAACTCCTCAAAGCTGATGAGCTCGTCTCCGTTGACGTCGACGCGCTGAAAGATGCGCTCCAGCGTCTCAGATGTGGTTTCGGGCGCAGCGCCAAGCAACGTCGAGAGGACCTTGCCGACATTCTGCTTGGAAATGTGGCCCGACCCGTCTTCGTCGTAAATGTTAAAGCATAGTTCGAGGGCCTCCCGTTCGGACTTGCGCAGCACGGCGAGATTGACCAGAAAGGTGCGATAGTCAATCGCGCCAGCGCCAGTGATGTCAAAGAGATCAAACATACGGTCAAAGGGCACATCCTCGAAGCCAAGGCGGCGCATTGCCGAGTGAAACGAGGCGCGGTCGAGCTGCTCCTCGAAAGCATGCAGCTGGAAGGAGGCACGGATCCGCTGGAGTTCCTCGAGATTGAAGCAATTTGCTTCCGAAGAGTCCACAAGGGTCTGCAGGCGGCGGCGCATGCCGAGCTGAGCGCCCCAAATGACGGCCATGGCCGCTGCGCGGAAACGCTGTTTGGCGCGAAGCTTCTTCATCTGGTCCAGCGTCGAGTCGAGCTCGGCGCTCGGCGCGTTCTTCATCCAGCGGTGCGCAAGGACTTCCTCGCATGTGAGCCGCTTCGTGGGGTCCGTCACGAGCATACGGCTGACGAGATCCTTGGCATCCTTGGAGATGTTGCCCCACTGCTCGGCGTGAAACTCGTATTGGCCGCGGCGAATCTGCTTGAAGAGCTCGCGCACGTTCTCGTGATAAAAGGGCGGGTAACCGACTAAGAGAATGTACAGGATGACGCCCATGGACCAAATGTCGCACGGCTCGCCGTAAAAGGGCCCTCGCGGCTGGATCGAGACCACCTCGGGCGCAACGTAGTTCGGGGTCCCCACGACCGTCTTGTGAACATCGGGCCACTCAGTGACCATGGCGAGTCCAAAGTCTGTAATTTTCACCTCGGCATCCTCCGCATCGCTGGTAAAGACCAGGTTCTCGGGTTTGAGATCGCGGTGCAGGATCCCGGCCTTGTGGAGCGTTTGCACCGCGCGCATAATTTTGATCATGAGATGCGCGGCGTCTTGCTCCGTGTACCGCTGCCGTGCCACGATCCGGTCAAAGAGCTCCTTACCCTCGAGCACCTCCATGACGATGGCCAGTCGGTTTTCTTCTCGAACAACGTCCTTGATGACGATAAGATTGGTCGTGTCGCAGCGCTCGCGGATGCGCTGCATGATTTTGATTTCATTCTCAAGAATTCGCTCCTGGCGCTGCTGCTCTGAGACGGAGAGCGAGGAGAACTGGATCACTTTGATGGCCACCATCTCGCCAGACGCGAGGTGCTTGCCGCGGTACACCACGGAGAAGGCGCCCTTGCCGAGTTCATCCTTGACCTCGTACAGGTCCTTGATCTTGCGGATTTTCGTCGAGTTCGCAAGCGCCAGCCTGCCGTCGAGGCCCTCCGCGCCGCGCCGGGCCGTGCTGGCG